>JAPKLX010000478.1:0-28180 GCA_026898415.1 Leonotis leonurus
TTTAATTAATTTCTAAATAAACATATCGATATTTCGGGATTTTACAACTGCGCAGTCTAAGTTCCGGAGTAATCAAACATATCTGTAATTCTGGGTGTGGGGAAAGTGGCCACTTTCCGCGAACATTGAACCGGCCAACCCGCTAAGATGACTCACAGTTCTGGTGTACACTAACCTTAAAAGATATAAATCTTTAAAGGTCCGAAATCGATTAATTGTTCAACAGATACGCTTCATACCAAAATATAAACATTTTCGACAATGCAATACTTCATAACAATATTTCAAATTCTAAAGCATTCTAAACGAAAGTCATACTTTTGGTACAACGCATACGATTTGCTTTGTAAAAGAAAGCCTACCTGATACGCTTCCTCGTCTAACGAAAAGCTGAATTAGATAGACTGGAATTTCCTTTCGCTGAACCTTAATCACAATTAAGAGGAAAAATACTCTTCGTGAGTATTAATTTGTCTTATAGAATCAAAATGAAATAATATGCTATTATTTCATAATTTATTTGATTTATTACTCAATTTAGAATTGAGTTTCTAGTAGTGAATCCAACTCATTATTGAAGAGTTCCAATTAATACTCTAATTAACGAATTTTCCTTATAGCACTTTCCGAGTCGTCCTATCAAATAAATTCTAATTTGAGTACTAATATTTGTCGAGATAATTTACTCGAAACAATCTAGTTCTAAGCCGAAAGCCCTAATCTAGTCTCTTATAAGCTAGTATAATTAAATTGATTACTCAAGAATTCATAGGGTCGAAATCCGTCTACTAATCTTGTCTTTCATCTATAACTCGGTTCACTTAATACGTTGGGGTCAACTTGACTAATCATAGTCACACCAATTAATTTCCCTAAAATCAAAGATTTAACTAATTTAAATAAATTCTTAATTCGTTCAAATTATTTATTAAGGGTTCGTCTTATGAAACGAAGACATTCAACCCGTCAAATTATTCATTTTGCAACCTGATAAATTTCGAATTCCAGCCCGTTCATTTATTATTTGGCCTAGATTTTATTCTCGTGTTGGGCCCAATTCCATTTTTATACTACCCTAGCCCAAACCAATTATATGCTGGCCCATTCAGAAAACAGATTTCTCAGCCCAAACAATTAATAAAATCTTCTTCTCCCAGCCCATTTGTTCAATTGTTTCGAACCCTAATCAGTTCATTCTCACACGATCTGCCTTCTTCCCCCTCTCTCGCTCTCCCCGACTTCTCTCTGTCTGTCCTCGCCGCAATTCCTTCCTCAACGAGGTGATCATCGGCGCTCCCAGTAGAAGCTGCAGTGGCTTCGTCTTTCTCTCCTCTGGCCCTCCTCCAGGTTCCCCCATCCCTTCTTAATTTTCTTTATTTCATCTTCGTTCTGATTGTTTTTATTTCGTATCTTAATCCCTAAAGAATTCAGGTTTCTAAATCTCGATTTTAATCCATTTCAATTCTGCATGTTTAATTTAGATCTTTCTTCTGAAATTGATTAACAAAATCTTATAATTTCTTACTCTTTGCTCTCTCTCTCTCGATCTGTAGTAGGGTATTGAACGGTGGGTATTCGTTGGAGCTGCTTCTGGACTGCAAGCCTTGGCTTCTCCTTTTACAGGTAATCTTTTAAATTCTGTTCTTATTTACGGGTTTATTTTGATACGTTCTTCCTCCGTTCACATTTTGGTTTTGGGGGTCTTGATAAGCTCTGTTTCAATTTGGAATTAAGTTCTGAAATCTTTTTTTTTAATTTAGATTCTTGATTCTTCGTTCCCTGCAAGATTAAATTTTCTTTCAATTCCCTGTTCTAATTAGTTTGCTAGACTACATTTCATTCTGAGGTGAGTTATGAAATTAAAAGGGCTTCGTTTTTTTTTTAAAGTTTCAGACCATGATTTGTTTAAAGCTTTTAATCAATTACTGACTTTTGGGTCTTGTTCTTATTTTTGGCTGAGGGGTGCATTGGTGGTTGGTCTTAGCTTGGATTGTTCATTAAAAGAGGTTTCTGGAGGCGGATTTACCTGAGAGGTAGTCCCTATTTTAACTTCTGTATTTAAAATTTTGAGTTGGTGTTTCTGTCCTGGAAGAAAATAAGCATAAGTGAAGTTCTGGAGATTGAAATTTTAAAACATAAATAAAATTCTAACATCATAATCTATGCATATAAAGATTTATATGCTTGTTCCTAAAGCTGCATGCATATAAGTATAAAAGCCTAAGTGTGTTGTTCTATCATTCTTTTCTTTTCTTATGGATCTATTATAGCAATAACAGATTCATGCATACTAAGATTAAGGTCTAAAACTTCTATTACTGCACACTTAACTTTTAACAATCAATCTATACAGTACTTTGTTTCTAGTGGACAGTATGCTGATTTTCTTTTTTTTTTTAAAAGAAGCAGGTCATGCATAATCTATTCTTCATTCACACAAATAGATATAAGTAAGAGAGCTTACTCTTACTCTAGGATTCGGCTATGAAACCTCCAGTTGTCTTCTGAGAGGAAAAAGGAGAATACACTGATTAAAGCTAATGCTAAAAGCTTGCAAAAATCTGAATGTTTAACACCCTTTTAAACTTCTCCACCTATTTCTATAAGAAGGGCAAAACTGAAGCTTAAGGTCTACTTTACCTTACTTTATCTGCAGTTTCTGAATAGAAAACACTCCTTAATGGATAGGATTCTGAATGGAAAACTTCTTGATGGGAAAAAGTTACTGAGTAGAATGTCTTGGTGATTTCTTGGGGTGGGCAGGGCTTCTTCGTGAGGCTTTAGCGTTTGAGAGAACTGAGTATTTGAGAATGGAGAGAGGGGTTTTCTATTAAGGGTCTCTATGTGTATAAGTAGGAAAGACTGCTATTACATTTCCTATGTATCCCCTACTTTACTCACTCTAGTCATCTAAAGCATAGACTAAACTCGAGTGGTTGCTTTGATTATGTGTTCTGAATGGTTGACTTTGTGCTGTATCTTAATGTGCTATTTACTTCTATGGTGCAGAGATGAATTCTGTGGAGAGTAGGAAGAGTGCAAGGTGATCTTTCTCAACCTGCAGCCGGCTGCTCCCAGTGCTTTTGCCTTCAATTTGTCTGCCTCCCTTACTCAGTTCAGTAGACTTGATGCATTACAAATCTATGGTGCATTACAGTTGTGTTTTCTCCATAACTTCTTATGAAGCAATCTACTCGGTAGATTTTGTTGTTATTCCATTCCTTTATCTAATAGCTCTATAACTATGTCATTACCATGTAATCTTTCTAATGTACGACAGTCAGATTTAGGACAACACTTCTAAGCTGAAATTTTATAATGTACATGCAGATGATTAATGAAGTAAATTGTATTTCATAGAATATATTTGGGTTTTATTATTGCAATTTATAATATTCTATATAATACCTTTTTATATGCTATATTCTCCAATCATAAAACTAGATACATATTATCCTTTTCAAAACACTAATACACCAATCTAGTAAATATACTACTTCACTAATAAGGATTTAATCAATAATTAACGATAAAACAACCCATAACCCTTTTCAAAACATCTTTTATTAATTAAGGTTTAAACATATATCCTTCTATATTATATAACTACACCACTAAATTGTTTAAGCCTCTTCTAAGAAATTTAGTTATCTCATAAACACCAACTATCGATCATGCACTGAAATGAATTATTAGTTCGCCTTTTTAATGATCTTATCATCGAACGATCTTGCATAATGTCTATTATTGCACCAAGACTATAAGGTACACAAAAAAAATTGCTACTAATATCAATTAGTAAATCGACATTTTAATATATACGACGAAATTTTATTATCGCGATTTCTGATACATGATAAAAAAAGGAAAATTTTACGGGTCATTACAGGAATGCTCAGCGGTGGTTTTTTCAAAACTCTTAATGCTTTACTCCCGGTGATTTATATGTCGTCATACATGTAAATCTAGATATTGATCCAGTTTCCGCTGCCATACTTTTGTTTTAAATTCAAGAACTTATTAGATATTTCTTTGGCGTTGAACTATGTTTTTCCTTTTATGTACTTGGGGTTTTGTGACACCCAACTCTATCGAAATCTCCATCTTTTGTGGTACGGTTCATTTTTCATCCAAGTATCAACGTGTCATGTTGCCATTTCACTTCTCTAAGTAAAATCAAGGAAAACGTGACTAATAGGGAAAATACGGATAATGAAACACAACGAAAGCGTTGTTATGAGGATAAAACGCGAAACGTACAACAAAAGGGAAAGACTTCAATGGAGTTGTGTGACCAAAGTCCAATACATCAATAAAACTTAACGTTCGGGGTCATCAGGGATTTAACATAACATCAAGGAAAACACCATGAACGAGTACAAGTCTGAACTACATAGTTCGAAAACAAGATAGATAGCTAAAGAGTTCTTGGATCTAAAACAAAGTCTGGCAGCGGAAACTGGATCAATATCTAGATTTACATGTATGACGACATATAAACCACTGAGAGTAAAATAACAAGAGTTTGACAAAACCCACCGCTGAGCCTTCCACTTCGTCATCACGACTTAACCTGCACATTTATAAATATATGCAGGGCTGAGTACGAAAGTACTCAGTAAACACATGCTGAAATCACATTCGTACTGATATATTTGCAATTGCCGTAATACAATGCAACATAGGGATTTTGTCACTAAAGAACCTATGTTCACTAAAATTCTTGTGATCTTAAAAGTTCGACAGCGCTGTTTAAGTTCTGGAGTAATCATACATATCTGTAATTCTGTGTGTCGGGAAAGTGGCCACTTTCTGCGAACACTGAACCGGCCAACCCGCTAAGATGACTCACGGTTCTGGTGTACACTAACCTTAAAAGATATAAATCTTTAAAGGTCCGACATCGATTAATTGTTCAACAGATACGCATCATACCAAAATACAAATATTTTCGACAATGCAATACTTCATAACATTTGAAATTCTAAGCATTCTAAAACGAAAATCATACTTTTGGTACAACGCATACGATTTTGATTTGTAAAAGAAAGCCTACCTGATCTGTTTCTTCGTTTAACGATAATCTGATGTAGATCGATTAAACTTCTCTTTCGCCGAACCTTAATCGTAAATAAGAGGAAAATACTCATCGTGAGTATATAATTTATTTCATCTAAATATGAAATAACATTCTATTTGTCTTATCTAATCAAAATGAAATAATATGCTATTATTTCATAATTTATGCTAATTATTTCTCAATTTAGAATTGAGTTTCTAGTAGTTAAACTAGCTTATTATTGGAGCTTTCTAAAAATTTTCTACTTATCAAATTTTTTTCTTATAATTTCTCTAAGTCATTCTATCTAATTGAGGTACTATAATAAGTCAAGATATCATACTCGAAATAATTTAATTAAGAAATTTATCAGTTTCTGGCTAGATTCTCAGTTCTTGTTTTTGCTTGGTTTAACTATTTATTTGGGGTTTTAACTCGATTGATAATTAGCTTAACTAATTCATCTCTAATTTCTAAGATTTAATAATTCAAGTTAATATTTAAGAATTAAATCTTAGTTGTTCTAATTTATTTTATAACGAGGCCCATGTTGTGAATCGAAATATAGGTTCGCCAAATAATATGTTTTACAGCCCGTTCAGATTTTTATTGATCTGGAACCCAGCCCGTCTATATTTTTTTTTTATTCGGCCCAGATGTTATTCTCGAGTTGGGCCCAAATTCCATTTCTATACTACCCTAGCCTAAACCAATTTATGCTGGCCCATTCAGAAATAATTTCTCGGCCCAATCGATTTTAACATCTTCTTCTTCCAGCCCATTGTCTAATTGATTCTACACCCTAATCTAATTCTGACCATTTCTCTCCTTTCTTCGCCTCACTCTCGGTTCTTTCTTCTCGACACCAACCACATCAACTCCCTTCACCATTCCTTCGCCTCATCTTCTCCGCTTCGCTATCGACTTCCTTCTCTCTCGCTGTAATTTCTCCTTCCTCGAGGAGATCACCGGCGCTACCCATAGAAACAGCAGTGGCCTCGCCCTCTGCTTCTTCATCAGGCTGCGTCGACTGTTGTCCCTCAGAGGTAAATCTCCTTTCTCTTCCTATCATCTCTCCCTTCCCTATTCTTTTAATTTAGTTTCATTCTTTTAGGGTTCTCAAGATTCCAAGCTAAATCTGAAAAATCTAAACTTTTAGAGTTCAAAATCTCAATTTATACAGCATGTTTCAGTTTTCTTCTTTTTCCTGAGTTGATTTTAAGAGAGTTTTATCTTGGGTGATTTATTGTTCTGCAATATTCTCTTCTCTCGTTTCTTCTTTTCTCTGACTGCTGCATTCTAACCGTGTTCGTCGTGGATGATCTCTTTTGTTCCAGGCGGGTTTTAAGATAAATGGAAGTGGTCTGCAGCGGGGGTTTTGGTTTGAGCGACTTTCCTAAAGCTAAGTCCCTAAATAAATTCTGTTTATGATTCTGTATTTTGAGGTCTTTAGTAAAAATTGTATTGTTATTGGTTTAAGAATTTTCTGAGTTTATTCTAAACTCTTATTTGCTGAGTTTGCATTATGTGGCTTAATCACTTTGGAGAGTGTAAATTTTGGGGTTTCTTAATGGTTACAGTTTTCTTTGAAAACTTCTAACTGAAGGTGGAGGTATCTAGGTTTAAAATCATGCTTTAGTTGGTCGCGTTTTATGTCTAAGATGCACTAATGTTCTAAGTTCTTTCTATGGTTAATTGTCTGTCCCTGAAAGTGATGATACAAACTGTTATGTGAAATTCTGAAATCCTATATATATATAGGGGGTTTCTGAGTTCTATGTTCTGAGCCATGAAGTTAGGACTAGAATCTAGATTTCTAAATTCCTATGTGTAGGTGAGTGTACAGGTTCTGAATTCTTAAGCATATAAACAAAATCCTTTGAATTCTGAAGCATATAAGAAAATATGTAAACATGCTTTGCTAGCCTAGAACATCTTCCTACGCATGTTTTCTTAATCAGGCCTTAGCATGTTTCTGTTCTAGGTTTAAAAATAAAAGGGACAGCTTATACTTACTGTAGATGTCTGATTTGGGGTTCTTTGGTGTTTCTTCTGTGAAGTAAGATAAAGAGGGAATTGTTTAGTTAAGAACTTGACACTAAACTGAAGGTTTGAAATTGCTGATACCTAATTGCTTTTCAATCTGGAGTTGGGTTACTGAAAAGGACTTCCTCTTGTGTGGTGGTGAAACTACATCTGTGCTTGTGTGAGTGGAAGTGGGGGTTGAAGTGCAAGAGAGTTTTATGGTTGGTTTGCAATTTGGGTCTTGAAAGTATGGAGAAATGTTTCTGGAAAGAGTTCCTAAGGTTATATGAAGGAGAGAGTGCTATTTCATGTTATACGTATACTCCCACATTACTCATTCTAGCCACCTATTTTGCAGTCTATAACTCATTTGCTCTATGCTATATTTCAGATTTTATTGACTATGAGGTAATACATTAATGTTATATCTGTTTTGGTGCAGAGATGAAGTGTGAAGTGAAGGAGGAATGCAGAACATGCTTCCCACAACCTGCAGCCATGCCGTTTTTTTCTTCTCTTTGCCTTAACTAGTTTGCAGCTGCTCCCTGTCTTAAGTATGATGTATCAAGGAGTTATGGCTACTTTGTAGTGCTCTTACAGTTGGTTTATTCCTTAAAGTAGTGTGAATCAAATCTACTTGGTAGATTTGATCTTCCTATCCTTCTTTCCTTAATGAGTCTAGATGATTGACTTTGTTCCCTTTTTCTACTAAGGCACGTTGAATTTGAAGTTGGAGCATAAAAATCTCCCAGCTATAACTATGTATATTCTGCTATATATATACTTACGGTTCATACTATTTTACTTCTACACTTGCAATCTAGCTATGAACGTAAATGGACACATATATATATAAAACAGACGTGTAGTTGTGTTTCTTGCTTCATATACACAAGTGCTAATCCTATTAATGATGGATAATTAGCATTTTTACTAGATATCTCCTTTAATTACTGCTCATAACATCTTATTTAGTATCAATACCACTAATAATAATCTGATCAAATCTCATTAATAAGGACTTAAACTATAATCCCTTATACATCATTCCATATTAAAATAACCATTTGCATACCCTTCTATGGTACATATACATAACCATACTATCTTATATTTTTTTTTACACAAGCTAAGTAATTTAATTATCTTATTTAACTATAACCTTCGATCAATCACTGAGTAATTTCTATTACGACTTATAATAAAAATAAAAATAATTACATCTAAACTAGCTCACATAATATTTCACTTTTCAAATGACTGGAAAGTGCACGAACAACATTATAGCTACTAATATCGATCATTAAATCGATATTCTGAATTATAAAACGAAATTTCTGATACATGACACTTGTGAAAAAAAAAATTTACGGGCCATTACACAACGCTTACGTTTCTTTTCGTTATCCGTACTTTATTCCGAGTCTCGTTTTCTTCGATTTTACTTAGAGAAGTGAAATGGGGACGTGACAGGTGGCTACGTGACAATTAAAAAGGGAGTTGTCTGAGTGATATCTTTGTTAGGGTTTGTATAATTCAAATCATGCTTAATACTCCAACGCTGTAACAGACTTGTTTTAATTTCCATTTAATGAGAATAAATGCTTCTATCATTAGTTTCTAATTTATTTTCATTGATTATTTAATTGCAAATAAGTCCATTTTCCAAAATTATAGGCTATGTGGTGGATCCATGATCATGGAAGGTAACACTGTAGAATAAATCTTTACATCCTTGACAGACTTGGGCAATCGAGTCGTGAAAGGCTGCGACATCATTTGATCGAGAGTTGACCTTAGTCGGCAGAATGATATCGGTATGTCAGACATGTTTGTATATATATATTGTGTGGTTTCACTTTGAGATAAGTTTTTCGTGTTGTTGCAAAAAATGAGATTGGAAATTATTTATTTCATAATCTGTTACGATAACATTAGTATATGCATCTGATTATGAACTGCTTTGATAAATTTCCACTTGCGGAATTTTTGCAACCCTATACAATAATATTTTGGATATTGGTAATAATTTTAGCGGGAAGTGTTCGATTGTTATTGCATGGAATCGTGTCTCGGTTAACCCAGAATCTATTAAATCCCCATGAAACATTAAAAAATATTTATTACATAAGAAACACGGACGATTGGAGTTTATTTCATATATAATAATTAAAGTTTGAACTGAATCACTCATGAATAAACATATTAATTAATTTCGAATAGTCAGTGGACTCAATTAATTAATGGATTTAATTAATTTTAGTGATAAAAGGAGGGTTACGTCTGTAATTTTAGTGGACGCCTAATAGTTCCATATTTATTCTATAGTAGAGTCGATTAAATATTAATATAAGATATATATCTTTATTATATTTTTCAAAGTAATTAATTGGGTCAAATTGACTTGGTTATTAATTAATTAGTGAAAGTCAAAGTTTGAGTGGGTCAATTAATTGGATAATGAAATATTTAAGATACGGTTGGACTTGGCCTTATATTGGAAGGTTTAGACCCATTACCCTTTGAAACTCTGACCTTGCCCTAAAAACATCTATATAAATAGAGAGGAGGGAAGATGCATCGGCGTCACTTACCAGTGCTTTTTCTACTGTAACACACACTTCACCCTTGAAGGTATAAAAACCCATCTAAGTATTTTTATAGTATGATTTTGAAAATAGTGTCATATTTCACACTGCAATTTTTTGATTTCTCCTCTCTTGATAACTTCTGATGGATTATCGCTCACACGATAGTCGGACTGCAGGTGAGGGAAATAAGTAGAAATTTCATCAGTCAGATTCGTTCGATTGCCCGGAGTAGATTGATGTTCATTGTTGACGATTCAAATCGCCTCTCATCAAGCGATGGACTATCTAAGGAGAAGGTATTAAATTATTTCTGCTAATTTAATTTCTACAATATGCAGTATTTGTGTATTAGAATTGCATGTTTTTTTAAATTATTAAACTTGTGGATCCTGCGTATGTCGTTGGTTGAAGGAGTTGATCAAGGCCCTCATTAGGGTTCCTTCAATGTTTTCTATTAGGTAAAACCCTAGACTTACATATGTCTTCAACCAACGACATACGCATGTAATGAGAATCTTTGCACCGATGGCCAAGGAGATGATCAGGGCCTACCAAGTTAAGCCCAAGCCATGTATCTTTTGCTTTTTAATTTTTCTGTTGTTTTATTTTATCTCATGGTTACTTCCTTGCCCTAGGCAGGCCCCCAATATATAATTGTGATAGAAAGAGAGTACACCAACTCCCTGTTGCATCGACTTTATACTTACCACTATCAGAACATAATGCGAGGATAGAAAAAATTATAAATTTATCTTCACTAGGTGATAACAACTGAGCCCCGTCACTCACGAATAAATATATTGATTAATTTGATTTGTTAGCAAGCTAAATTAATTAATGGATTGAGAATCTTAAATGAGGGAAATATAATAAAAGGAGGCTACATCGGTAATTTGAATGGGTGTCGGATAGTTCAATATCATATAGTGAAATCGATAAATATTAATATCAAATCTATATCATATAGATTAATTAATGATAGTCAAATTGACTGGGTCTATCATTATTAATAAAAGTTAGGGTTCACTAGGCCATTAATTAAATAGATTATTAGAGATATGATTGGACTTAGTATTATGTTGGAAAGTTGAGGCTCATTTCCCTTTGAAACTTTGACCTTACCCACAACACACTTATAAACATAGGGGGAGGGGTGACCGATTTTTTAATCATTATCTAGGGTTAAATGTTTTTCCACCACAATGTTAAAAGCACTCTGCATTTTTTAAAAGTCGGACTATATTCCATACTGCGATTTACGTTTGTTCCCTCCTGATAAACCTCGACGGATTATCGCTCACACAATAGTCGGGCTGTTGGTGAGGGTAATAGGCCAAAAGTCTCGAAGGTTCGAGTTCCTGGAGCAGATTACTTTTTGTAGCTGACGATTCAAATCGTCTCTCCTCAAAGGGCGGACAAGCGAAGGAGAAGGTATAATTTATTTCACATTATATCTTCTTTTTTATCATATGGTATATTTATGCATAGAATTGTATATTTTATTTACTTTCTAAACCTGTGGATCATGCGGAATTGTGAGCCCCATCATCCATGTTCCATCATGAATGTGTTTTTACCAGTCGATCTATTCAAAGAATGTTATATAAAGAACATATTTTTGATAAATAACGTAAACTTTTCCCCAATGATTGTCTCGTCACTTCAAGTGAATTTACTCAATTAAACCAAAAGAAGAGACCAAAATACTATTAGACTAAAAGTTTATTATTTTGAAGTGTCAAAAGTACGAATCTATTAAGTCTGGTACAATGTTGAAGATCAATTTGCTAGCATATCGTAAATGAAATATGTGAATGATATATTGAATATATAATGGGTTATCTTCATGATACCAAGATGTGTGTTTATATTGTTACAAAGATTGAGATTGACATTGTTGTGCTACTCGGATGATAGTTATTTATTTGATCCTCATATACGTTAATGTTAATCTGGTATAGCAACATGAAACATAACTGCACTATTTCCTATAAGGAATAATATAATATGTTGCACAAATGAACTCCAGCAGAGTAAAAAATATATGTGTCCACTCAATTTTGTCCCCACATTTATATCTTTATATTAAAACTATTAAAATTTTATACTTATATAATTGTCTTATTGAGTGGAGATGTAACTTATATGTAATCAAGAAGAATAGGTCATGAGACTAAGCTGACAAAAGTAGCAGGCATGGTCGGTATGGCCTGGCCCGACGGGCATTTTGTTAGGCCCGCCCACGCATTTCTTAATATTTTTTTAGCTTCAAAATGTGAGGTGCAAACCAACACTGGTCAAGCAGGCTTCACATTGGGCGAACCCATTTACATTTACGAACTTTAATTTATTTAAAATTTACAATGCATTGATAATTTTTCATTCAATAAAGTTATACGATTAACACATTGAGATGCTAATGAATTTCTAATTAAACAATTGAAAATACAATACATAAAAATATTATAATCATAATTTAATGTATAAAACTATTCCAAAAGGAATACAAGTAAACTTTAAAGGTATTTATTAATTATATCAAAATCATACCAAATATAAACATGACTCATAATTTAAATTAGATAATAATTCAAAAAAATAATTAATGTTTTATCTTATCTTATCGGGTGGGCTCTTTATCCCGAAAATCCCGGACTTATTAGCCTAAAGCCCAACGAGCCCAAGACTACTTATGGGCGGGCTTTTGAGGCTCAACTTTTTTCGGACCTTTTTTTTCAAGTTCAAACTCACTCAAATCTCAGGTATTACGGGCAGGCCTATTGTGCCGGGTTATTTTTCCAAATCTAATGAAGACCAGATAAATAATTCTGAATATTATGTCCTCAAGCCTAATTGGTTGTACTCTTTTTTTTCTTAGTTAAGGTCTTTAATGAGACAACTTGTGCAATATATATATATATATATATTGTATGTCGTGTATTTTTTTATCTATTATAATATGTTCATGATATTGAAATGCGTAAACTTGAAAGATTATGATCTTTAGGGGAGCGAATATTATGAAATAACTTTGAAAATTAAACGTGAATATCTGCATTACACTTTGAAGGCTACTTTTGTTATACATCTTTTTCCCTCACTGAGCTTTTAATTCTCATTATGTTTTCTGTAATGGCCCGTAAAATTTTTCTACATATTATCATGTATCGGAAATCTGCTCGAGAAAATTTCGATATATATATATTAAAATGTCGATTAGCTAATTGATATTAGTAGCTATTATTTTTTTTCGTGCGCATTATTGTCATTGGAGTAATGATAAATATTATGTAAGCTCGTTTAGATAATGAGATTATTTAAAAAGACGGACTAAATAATTATTTCGGTGCATAAACAATAGTTAAGTTTGATATGAGAATTTGAAAACCTATGCAAAGGCAAGTTAAGTGCTTTAATAAATTATGAAACTTTAGTTAGATACTAACTATTAGATATATATATATATATATAGTTATGAAGTTTGTTTAAATGTTTATCTTGGATGAGATAATTGTGTTAATAACTCTAGACATTGCAAAGAAAATAAGATTTATTCTTGCAATAGATAAAGGAATAATATTTGAGAAGATGATTATACCTTAATGAAAATAATACTTAGATATTCTATAGAAGTTTGATTATACTATCTTAATTACTAGTAGATTATGAAAGATTCTATATCATCTTATATAAATCAAACAGGATATTAGTATCAATTTCTTTCATGAGCTAGGAATGTATATATAGATATTTATGTATAAATATATATATTAGATTCTTGTAAGAAAGCAATTGGTATCCCACGTTGCTAGAGGAAGTTATAAGACAAAAGAGGAGAGGAAGTAATACAAATCCACTCATCATAGCCAATCTGATAGGCATGCCACCCTATATATATATATATATATATTTACGAAAACAGTGCAGAGGCAAGAGAAAAAGAATGGCACAACTACCCAATACAGCTTCCTTTCACACCTTAAGTTCAATTCTGGGAAATGAAAACCGTGTACTCCCTATAAAGATATCTATATAGATATTACAAGATGTGTAAGAAATAATAAATGAAGAAGAGTTGATGGGAGAGTGTCTTCTTGAAGGAAGACAGTAGCCTACGTTTACCTTACTCCATCCATCTATTCCTACACCTGCAAGAACAAAGGGAGATAATATCTGGGTTAATAACTACTCCAAATCAGATTTGCAGCTACTAAAATATACTAAGGGTAGATGTGAGAAATAGATAGGAGACTTTGGGGAGGTACCACTTAAGTACAGAGGAGACATGCATTTATGCTGCATAACAATCCAAATAGCCTACTTATATACACAGAGAATACCACAGAACCACACTTCTTAAAACTTAGCAAAATAGTTTCACCCCAAGGAAGAGCACGTTCAGAAGAGTTTTGCCAAAGTTTCCTTCCACCACAGAAGCACAGAACCCATTTCAGTTACAGCAGCTTAAGGTATATTCACCAATTTTTAAATTTAGCTTTACTTCTTTAGAGCATAGTTCCAAGACTTATCCTACCTAAATCTATACTTCAGAAACTCTAAAACTAAGCTTTAGAACTCAGAATGTACAATTTAAGGGCTTTTAAATGCTTAAGTTCAGAAATAGCAAACCTAGCACTTAGAACACTAAGAAGATATGTTTAGAGACGATACACATATAACACCCCCACATAACAGTATTCAACACCTTCGGAGGTAGTAGTTAATAGTTAACAAGCTGAAAATTTAAGATGCAAATGAGATAGAAGTTTTGAACATAGAAATCCTACAAAAACGTTAGAGAACTTAAGATAGTCCCCACTTCTGTTTTGAGAACTTAGAAAAACACCCAAGACAAACTAAAAGAACCAAATGCTCCCAGAAACCATCAATAAAAGAACCCAGAACACAGTTCAGTCAAATGAGAACATAGATATTCACATGGTGTTACATTTCAGAACTTTAGAAACTGTATTTATGCTTTCAGAAATTGCAGAATATGACATAAATATGTATTCGAATTCAGAACGTAGATATTTGCACAATCTCATAATTTAGAATTTTAGAAGCTATTATTATACTTTCAGAACTTTAGAACATATATACATATTCTGGCCTTAGAACATAGATCTATGCTATTATAATTCAGACTCCAAAACATAGACAAAGCCTAGTGAAATTCAGAATATCAGAAGCATAGAACAATAATTACATGTTCGAGTTTAGAACATAGACTCACATACAGATTCTGAAACCAACTTAGAACTCATGAAATTTCAGAAATGAACTACAAGAAAAACCCCCAAACTCCAAAACCGAAATTCATTCGGTCCTCAACCAAAACCAGGAACACAAAGAAATCAAAGGGATCAGAAACTTAAAATTTTAAATCACAGTAGATAACCTGAACTAAGACCTTGTTCCATGACCATCACTCTAGTCAGAAAAGAAAATGAAATTAGAATTTACCCATAAAACTGAATGGAGCTTCAGTAGTGGAGACGGCCATAGAGGCATGGCGGCGGGGGAGCTCCGACGAGCTCTCAGAAAACGTTGGTTCCACCAAGGACAGCCCTCCCACCAAGACCGAGAGACAGACGAGCCAAGAGAAAAGAAAATTTGAAAATTTAGATATCCAGAAATACATAGTCGGAGAAACATAAACTAGAAATAGAAATTGAAACTTGCAGATGAGATGATTTAGAAACTGAAAATTTAAGAAACTGGGAGTAATTAGAATTAGGTCTCAACCAAAATCCAACAACAAATTAGGGCATGCAGTCTTCAAAACTTGAAGATTTAAAATAGAGATTTATAAAACAAATAAAAGAGATGGGTTACCTGTGAGCACGCGACGGGGCTGGCAGGATGTGCTCCGGTGAGCTTTCCTCCGAAAGCAGTAGCGAGAGAGAGAGAACCAGGAGAGGTAGAGATGCAGTGAATGAGAACGGGGATAGAGACAGTAGCGAAAGAGAAATAAACGAGAGAGGCAGCGATGGGAGAGGGTGTTAGTGAGGGAGAGGTGAAAGCCAAAGTGAGGTGTCTCTGTTAGAAGAGAGAGCACCGAGTGAAAGGTGGAAATGGGAGAGAAACGGCTGATGAGTGTGTGTCTAGGGTTAGAGTTGAATTAGGACAATATTAGTGTATCTAATGGGCCGATTAATGATGAATTTGATGGGCCGAAATTGTTTAGTTAAAAATTGGGCTTGAATTTAAATTGAATGGGTCTATTTAATTATAATAGAATGGGCCCAAATTAAGTGATTAGAAAGGACTTAAATTAATCTCTTAAGAATGGATTAATAAACTAAATCCTTGAATAAAGTTAGTAATTAAATGAGTTGAATTTAATAGTTAAATTAAGTCAAATAATTAGATCAATTAAGTTATGAAATTAGTAGTAATATTTCTATGAATATTAAATTCTTAAATAGTATTGATTAAATTAATACTAGCTAATAGAGACTTAATTAACATTCTAGTTCAGAATTAAATTATTTCAAGTAAATTGTCTTGGATAATTATAGTACCCATTATTAAAATAATTGGGTAAAGCAAATGAAGTATTAAGGATTTAATAAATTAAAGAATGACTTAAAATCCTACAAAAATAATTATAGAAATCTTTAAGTACTCGAATATTAGTCGAGTGAAAGGATTAGAAAAATTTATAGAATAATAGAATATTATTTCATTTTTAGATGAAATAAATTATATACTCACGATGAGTATTTTCCTCTTAATTACGATTAAGGTTCAGCGAAAGGGAATTTCAGTCTATTTGCACCAGATTTTCGTTAGACGAAGGAGTAGTTCAGGTAGGCTTTCTTTTACAAATCAAATCGTATGCGTTGTACCAAATTGCTATTTTCGCCTTAGAAATGCTTTAGAATTTAAAAGCTTTATGAAATATTGCATTGTCGAAAATATTTATATTTTGGTATGATGCGTATCTGTTGAATAATTAATCGATTTCGGGCCTTTAAAGATTTATATCTTTTAAGGCTAGTGTACACCAGAACTGTGAGTCATCTTAGCGGGTTGGCCGGTTCAGTGTTCGCGGAAAGTGGCCACTTTCCCGACACACAGAATTACAGATATGTTTGATTACTCCAGAACTTAGACTGGCCAGTCAACTTTTAAGATCACACAAGAATTTTAGTGAACATAGGTTCTTTAGTGACAAAATCCCTATGTTGCACTGTGTACGACAATTGCAAATTTATTAGTATGAATGTGATTTCGGCACGTGTTTACTGAGTACTTTCGTACTCAGTCCTGCATGTATTTATAAATGTGCAGGTTAAGTCGTGATGACGAAGTGGAAGGCTCAGCGGTGGGTTTTTGTCAAACTCGTGTTGTTTTACTCTCGGTGGTTTATATGTCGTCATACATATAAATCTAGATATTGATCCAATTTCCGCTGCCAGACTTTTGTTTTAGATCCAAAAACTTATTTGCTATCTCTTTTGGCTTCAAGCTATGATTTCTTTTTATGTACTTGGGGTTTCGTGATACCAAACTCTATCAAAATCTTCATCTTTTGTGGTACGTTTCATGTTCATCCAAGTATCAACGCTTACGTTTCTTTTCATTATCTATATTTTATTTCCGAGTAACGTTTTCCTCGATTTTACTTAGAAAAGTGAAATGGGGACGTGACATTTTCTTGGTGAAGGTTTTCAATGAGGTAATAATACATGTATATATGCGTATGACATATACGTTTTTTCTCGACTGTTTTTCTCCAATAAGGTTTTCTAGCGATATTTTTAACGAGACATGAACATCACGCAGTAATATCCAATGAGAATTGTTATAAATAATATTGTTTGTGAGCATTACTATCATGATATCATGATATCTGTGTATTTATTATATTTGATATTATATATCTTGTAAAGTGAAGACACAATTATATGGAGAATAAAATTTTAGAGTTCTTCTCCCTAATCTACTAATTTATTTTACAACATGCTCAACCAATATTCGTAAATAGATTATTCGATAGAGACAACCAATTAGAAATCGAATTGTTGTTTAGTCCCTAATTAAACCGAATCAAATGAAAAGTGGAATTGGTTCAAATTCTTGTGATCGAACACTACTCTTTATGATTCTATCGTCATCTGTAAAGAATGAGCTATGACGTTATTGCATGTAGTGAAAAGAAGAGAAGGAAGGCAGCTCGTATATACTGGAGTGTGCATGAAGTTGCAGGAACTTAATAGAAGTTGGGAGATATTTCTAGAAGTCGCATTTTGTATTTTTCCACGCTTCTATTAGTTAACCGTATCCTAGTCAGCATACTTTCATTCCAATTGTATAAATACTCATGTAATTGGAATTTGTTAGATACAACAGAATAACAACTTTCTTTTCTTCATATGAAATATCGTTTCCCCTTTTCCATTTTCATATCTTCTTCATGAATCTCAATCTATATTCTTCACATGGTATCAGAGCGTGCTGGGAATAGCCCCACGCGTCTCTGTATCATTCCGCTGTGTATTTCTTTTTGCTTCAAAGATGGTTCGTCCGAACGGAAAGGAGGTTGCTAGCTTCGCTGTAGATGATAGCAATAGTCCGTTCTACGTGCACGCGAGCGACAATCCTGGTGCAGTAATTGTCAATCAACAACTTACTTCATCGAATTACATCAATTGGTCTCGTTCTATGGTAACAGCTTTGCAAGCGAAGAATAAACTTGGATTTGTGGATGGATCCATAGACAAACCAGCTGCATCGGATGCTCAGTATGCTGCGTGGCTTAGATGCAACAGCTTGGTTGTGTCGTGGATCAGAAACTCGGTGATTGCTGAAATTGCTTCAAGCATAATGTACATTGGAGTAGCCTCTCAAATCTGGTCAGATCTACATGACCGATTTTCGCAAGCTGATTTGGCTAGGGTTTTTCAACTTAGGCAACGGTTAATGAATCACAAGCAAGGATCTATGGATGTAAGTGGTTACTATACCAGCTTACGCACTATATGGGATGAATACAAGGATCTGCAACCTCTCAACTGGTGCAGTTGCGGCTATTGTCGATGTGATGGAGGTAGAAAATGGAATGACCACCAATCACAGGATTGTGCACTTTACTTCTTGGAAGGGTTGAATTCTAACTATGTTCAACTACGTACTCAAATTCTTTCTATTGTTCCTTTTCCTCACATCTCCAGAATTTTTGCTTTGGCTTCTCAAGAGGAACGTCAAAGGAAAATTGATGGAGGATACACTAATGATCTGCCTTCTGTATCTAGTGAACTTCCTAGTGCTATTACTAATGCTGTATCAGGACGTGGAAAAGGAAGATTTCTTTGTACTCATTGTGGAAAGACAAGCCACACCGTGGATAGATGCTATGAACTTCACGGTTATCCACCCGGTTTTGGAAGAGGAAGGTCACAATCAGCTGGTGAGAGATCTGGTGAAAGATTTACTCACAAATCTGTCAATTGTGTGGATGAAGAGGCTGGTGATATTCATCCTAACTCTGAAGTGAATTTTTCTGATGAAAATTGTATGAAACTTATCTCATTCATACAGAATAAGATGTCTGCTAAAGGTGCAGGGTCAACAGCCACACCCTCTCAATCCTTAAATCCTCATACTCACATTCCTTCACCTGCTTTCACAGGTAATCTATCTTCTTCAGCCTGCTCTCCACTTTCTATGTCTGTTCATATCTCTTCTACCTCTTGGATCTTAGATTCTGGTGCAACTCATCATGTATGTTGCAATGAGTCTTTACTTAGTTCTATTAGATCCACAGCTGATACTAACGTTGCTTTACCTAATGGAGGTTGTGCTAAAGTGACTAAGATTGGTGATGTTAGATTCTCATCTTCTTTTGAGATCAAATCTGTTCTTCTAGTTCCCAGCTTCAAATATAATTTACTTTCCATCAGTGCTTTGATTTCTTCTTCATCATGCACTGTGAAATTTGATGACGTATCTTGTGTTATTCAGGAAACTTTACAGGGGACTATGATTGGGAAGGGTAGAAGAGAAGGAAATCTTTACTTGTTGGACTATCCTGCTGTTGCCAAACCTCTTTCCTTTGCTTGTATTTCTGCCAACATTTGGCACATTCGATTAGGACATCTTTCAAATAAAAAGTTAGAAGTTCTATCTTCTATTTTACCTTTGAAAGGAAGTGTAACTTCTGTTTGTGAAACTTGCTATCTATCCAAACAAAAGAAAGTTCCATTTCCTATATCTTCAGCTGTATCCCTCAATACTTTTGACTTGATCCATTGTGATATATGGGGACCTTTTGGTACACCTACCTATCAAGGTTATTCATACTTCTTAACTGTGGTTGACGATCATTCACGTTTTGTTTGGACATTTTTACTCAAGCACAAATCTGACACTAAACCTGTCATTACTCAGTTCTTTGCTACTGTCCTAACTCAATTTAATAAGAAAATAAAGGTGGTTAGGTGTGATAATGGACCTGAGTTCAACTTGAATGATTTGTTTTCCTCTTATGGGACTGTGGTGCAACACTCTTGTGTTGAGACACCACAGCAAAATGCCCGGGTTGAAAGGAAACATCAACACCTTCTCAATGTCTCTAGAGGCCTATTGTTTCAGTCTCATTTACCTTTGATTTATTGGGGAGAGTGTATTCTTACAGCTTCATATATCATCAATAGGATACCATCTTCTGTCCTTCCTAACCAAGTTACTCCATTCCAACTCATGTTTCAAAAGGTTCCTTCCTATACTCATCTACGTGCTTTTGGTTGCCTCTGTTATGTTTCAACACTCAATAGAGACAGAGACAAGTTTTCTCCTAGGGCATCAAAGTGTATCTTTCTTGGTTATCCATCTGGTTTCAAGGGATATAAAGTGCTCAATCTGGAAAATAATGTTGTTTACATTAGTAGAAATGTTGTTTTTCATGAAGAAATATTCCCATTCTCACACTTACCTACTTCTGATTTTTCTCTTAACCAAAACCACTCTTATTCTCAGAATATTTCTTCTTCTCCTGAGGATAATTCTTCCTCTACGTTCACTTCATCCCAGCCTACATCTCCTCATACCACTGATCCCAATATCTTGCCAACAAAGAACACCACTGATCCCAACACCTCGCCAACACAAAATACCATTCCTCCCACTAATAATCTTCCTCCACCTGTTTCTTCTTCCAGAGGTGGCAGACCCATTCATAAACCGAAGTATCTAAAAGATTACCATTGTGATTCCCTCATTGCTTGTTCCACAGCACATCCCATCCAATCTGTTCTTTCCTATGAAAAACTCTCACCTTCCTACTTAGCTTTCATTGCTTCTGTGGCTGTTGTTTCCGAGCCTACATCTTATTCCCAAGCTGCTCAGTACAGTGAATGGAGAGCAGCTATGAAAGATGAACTTGACGCCTTGGTTAAAAACAAAACTTGGATATTGACTGCTTTACCACAAGGCAAGAGTACCATTGGATGTAAGTGGGTGTATAGGGTGAAATTCAATGCGGATGGTACTGTTGAAAGGTACAAAGCCCGATTGGTGGCGAAAGGGTATACTCAACAGCCTGGGGTGGATTATTTAGACACTTTTTCACCTGTTGCTAAACTAACTACCGTTAAACTGTTACTTGCTTTATCAGCTATTAAAGGTTGGTCACTCTCTCATTTGGATGTCAACAATGCTTTCTTGAATGGTGATTTGCGAGAGGACATATACATGGATGTGCCCCCTGGACTCATTGGCAAGGGGGAGTTTGCTCCACATGGCACAGTTTGTAAGCTTACTAAGTCACTTTATGGTTTAAAACAAGCAAGTCGACAGTGGTATCTAAAGTTGTCACAGGCTTTAGCAGGGTTTGGTATGTGCCAATCAGTCCATGATCACTCTTTATTTACCAAGAAATATGATGATGGTACCTTTGTGGCATTAGTAGTGTATGTGGATGACATGTTATTGGCAAGTAACTCACAGCAAGCTGCAGAGAACTTCAAGAAGTTTCTTGGGAGTTGTTTTAAATACAAAGACTTGGGCAAACCCAAGTATTTTCTTGGGATTGAAATTGCAAGAAATCAAACTGGTTTCTTTATTTCCCAAAGAAAATATGCTATTGATATTGTTACTGATGCTGGTATGATAGGTTGCAAAGCTTGTTCAACTCCTATGGATGCTGGAAAATCACTGAAGCAGGATGAAGGTGAAAAGTTAAAAGATCCCTCAGCATATAGGAGGTTGATTGGAAAGCTACTCTATCTATGTATTACTAGGCTTGATATCACTTTTGCAGTACATAAGCTTAGTCAATACTTGGCAAACCCTTGTGATGGGCATTTACAAGCAGCAGAAAGGGTGCTAAGATATCTCAAAGGCTCATTGGGGCATGGCCTTTTCTACTCTAATGCAGCAAGTTTTGATGTTAGTATTTTTTGCGACGCTGACTGGGCAGCTTGCCAAGATACTAGGAGATCCATTTCAGGTTACTGCTCATTCTTAGGGTCCTCCTTGATATCATGGAGATCTAAAAAGCAGCCAACGGTGTCCAGATCATCAGCAGAAGCTGAGTACAGGTCGATGGCATTGGCTACGTGTGAGGTGGTTTGGCTTCATGGATTGCTTGGAGATTTTGGGGTTTTGGTGAAGAAAGCCACACCTCTTTACTGTGATAATCAAGCATCAATATACATCAGCTCTAACCCGGTATTTCACGAAAGAACGAAACACATTGAAATAGATTGCCACACGGTTAGAGAAAGATTCATTTCTGGAGTAATAAAGCCTCTTCATGTGAAGAGCATTCATCAGCTTGCAGACATACTGACAAAGCCTTTAACATCTCCAATTTTTAATGCTATACTGAGCAAGATGAACTTTTCAAATGCATTTAGTTCATCTTGAGGGGGAGTGTAAAGAATGAGCTATGACGTTATTGCATGTAGTGAAAAGAAGAGAAGGAAGGCAGCTCGTATATACTGGAGTGTGCATGAAGTTGCAGGAACTTAATAGAAGTTGGGAGATATTTCTAGAAGTCGCATTTTGTATTTTTCCACGCTTCTATTAGTTAACCGTATCCTAGTCAGCATACTTTCATTCCAATTGTATAAATACTCATGTAATTGGAATTTGTTAGATACAACAGAATAACAACTTTCTTTTCTTCATATGAAATATCGTTTCCCCTTTTCCATTTTCATATCTTCTTCATGAATCTCAATCTATATTCTTCACATCATCAGTAAGTGTTACTTACACAGAACGATTCTAGCTTTGCATTTGAATTGTCTAATCGAAAACGAATATGAATATGACTATTCATATTTCTAATGGAAAGAGAACTTATCTATATCTATATATATATTAAAACAAGGTTTTCAATTGAACATCAATTTCAATGGTAATTGTGTAATTATATGCAAATTAATATCTCATTACATAAATGTAAATTAAATGATTTAAGTTACTAATAAATAATGATTAAAACTTTCAAATTATTGGCAAATGAAATGAATATTCCAAATTATTTGGCAAATAAAAGTAATAAAAGTAACTATTCAATTTTTTTTTATAACTATACTTTTTAATTTTTAATTTATTTGTATGTAAAAACATGTACAATATACATCATAAATTAAATATTGTGATGAAAATTATAATTAGATATATGATATAAAAAAAATAATTTCATATAAACAAATTACTATCATTTTAAATATCGAAATAACTATATATATATATGTATAATTAAAAAATTTAACCATTAATCATTAATTTATAATCAATAATATATGCGTAGTGAATTTTAAAGAAATCAAAATCGTTGGAATCGAATTGTAATTGGATCATAATTGATAATTCTAAAACCATAATTGTAATAGTCGATTATAATCATTTCTCACATCATAATATATATATATATAATTAATATATTTGTACATATACAAGATTTATACAATATATATGTGATTATTACATTTGTTCTTATATCATTAGTGATTATTTTTATTATAATTATATTATTCATTTGAAAATTTTATGAAGTAAATTAAATTAATATCATTTTTTAAATAGTTTTAAAATAATCTTGTATGAGAATTATACAATAAATATAATATAGTTTCATTTTCTCATTAGTGGCACTATAGTTTTAAAAATAATATATTTGTTTAAATAATATTTATATTCTCTTTATCAACTAAGACTATAAAAAACTGAGACTTAATTTTTAAAAACAATTTTTTTCTATTTGAGAATGTAATTGACGGTCCAATAAGAAAACATGACACACTTTTAACGGGACATGTAAAGTAATATTTGTATTACCCAAATTATAGGTTACATGTTTTCACTAAATATTAAGTCTTCAATTTTGTATAAATGATTGTTTTTTTCTACTTTTATTCTTTATTTGTTTTTGTCGAGACCAAATATATATGAATTGCTTTAAGAAAAAATATGTTCATTGTCGGATTGTAAAATCGTCGTTAATCTTGATATTTTAATTCCATAAATTTGAATTGTCCGTTTTAACCGTAAAATAGTTTATATGTCATCTCACTTTTTTTTGCATGTAAATACATTTTTGGAATACTGGAAAAAATGGCTAAATTATTAAAAATGATTTAAAAAATGATGAATTGTTAATCGAAAATAAGGAATTTATAAATAAAATATATTATCAATTTTTTCTATTATATATATTTTACAAATCAAACAGACCGTAATGTACCATATATGTTTTTACTTTATAAAAAAGATTCTTATATGAAATTAAAATGAGAAGATACATTAACCATATATTTGGATTAATCTATTAACTTGATGTTAGATTAAATATGATAAATTAATTAGCATGAAACCTAATAAATCATTTATATTTTTTTTCTTGCATGTTTATATTTGGTGCATAATAAATTATTTATATTTAGTTGTAATCATCTTGCTCCACTAAAAATGTGAAACAATGTTACTCTTTTTTTTAACTTGAATTTGTATGGACCGATACACGAGAAGTATATAATTGTGTGTCTTAAATAATTATAATCAAAATTATTTATATTACTTTTAACTCTTTTCGTGCATCGCACAGGTACACAAACTAGTTAATTAATGAAGAAAAGGAAAAAAAAATGTGGCTGTAAAGTCGATAGAATCATGGAAGAATTGCTTGTCGCTATGTTGGATTTGGATTTCGTCTTAGGTTCGTTGAATTTTCTATATAGTATTATTGAACTAATTCGAGTTCTTTTCTTTTTTGAGTGGTCTCCAATTTTGGAAATATGTATATCTTCAATTGTTCAATGAAATAATACTTAAAAAAATAAATGAAACAAAAATAAAATTGATGAAGAGCAGAACTGTACATGTACAGGCCCCACCAATTGTGACAGTGGATTCCAGAATTTATAGATAATTCCATTTTCTTGCCCTCTTTTGTCACAACTTAAAGCAAAACATAGCTAATGAACTAAAACCGGCCATGTTGTCCTATTTCATTTTTTAATTGATTTATTTATAAACGCTCATGCTGTGATCTTTGAATCACAAAATTTAGAATCAAACTAGCATTAGAAAGGCTTTTATTCATTGGAAAAGGACTTATAAATTTTGAATTTCTAATACATGTTGGAATCTGTAAGAAAAAAGAAAAACTCAACATTTGAGAAATACACAAAAACTCCCTAGCATTTGTTTCGGTTTAATTATACTTATAATTTTTCTAATTAGGTGCAAACTCACCACTTGACTAAAATAGTAAGGGATATTGATTTTAAATTACACGAACTTTTGACGTTTTATTAATTTTAATATAAATTTTAAAACATTATTTAAACTACATAAACTTTAGTACTTATTTAATTTTTGACATAACGTTGACTTTACATAAAAATCGAAAATGATATGGCACAACTCATCTAACGTGGACTTATGATGTGGATTTTGATTATTTAAAATACATGAACTTTTCACGTTTTATTAATTTTAGGGCGAATTTTAAAATACTGTTTAAAATACATACTTTAGTACTTACTCGATTTTTGACATAAAGTTAACTTTACACAAAATCGAGACTTATGACGTGAATTTTAAATTATTAATATATTTTCCTTCACTTCAATTATTAATTATTTAGCATTTAAGAATATATCATATTCCCAAGTATTAAATACAAAACATTATCTAAATATTCGTTTTTTTGAAAATAAATTTTTTTAATATATATATACATATATATTCATTTTCCTGAAAATATTCAAATCAACTTTCATAGTTACTCAATCTAGAGTTAAACAATCAACTTAATCAAGAAATTAAATGTAATCACAAACTTGCATCATATTCCCTTCGGATTACACGATGTTGGCATATTAAGAGGTGAGCCGGCGGCGCCGTACTCGAGGACATGCTCGGGGAAGTTCAAGCGTGCGGTGACATCACGGAGGTGGAATACGACGATGTTGTAATCACGCGCCGCTGCGAGCGGGGAGGAGTAGAAGTCGAGCATATTCTAGAGCGCTTGTTCGGCTCCCTGACCTCCGCCACCCATTTCCCCCACTTCATGACTTCTGAAGCCGAGTATTCAATCTTAAATACTAAATAATTATTAATTGAAGTAAATAAAAATATTAATAATTTAAAATTCACTTCATAAGTCCCGATTTTATGTAAATTCAACTTTATGTCAAAAATCAAATAAGTACTAAAGTTTATGTATTTTAAACAATGTTTTAAAATTCGTGTTAAAAATAATAAAACGTGAAAAGTTTATGTATTTTAAATAATTAAAAATTCACTTCAAATAAGTTGTGCCATGTCAGTTTCGATTGTTGTGTAAACTCAACGTTGTGTCAAAAATCGAGTAAGTACTAAAGTTCATATATTTTAAATAATGTTTTAAAATTTGTGTTAAAATTAATAAAACGTGAAAAGTTCATATATTTTAAAATTAATATCCCAAATAATAATTAATTTATGTTAAATAATTATGGGGTAAATGCTAAAATACCGATTTTGATAAGTAAAAAATAAAAAATACCCACTTAAAAATAAAAGATAAAAAATACCCACTTTTTACAATAGCATGATGAAATTGATCATGTGTTCATGTTATTCAAATTTAAAATAACTTGAATAACATGATCACATGATGAAATTCATCATGTTATTGTAAAAAGTGGGTATTTTTTATCTTTTATTTTTAAGTGAGTATTTTTTTTTATTTTATAAAAGTGGGTAATTTTACCTATTACCCCAATAATTATTATGTCTCATTATTCATGATCCATAAAATTGTGAATGTTTATTAAATTTTTGTCATAAATAATGAGACAAGTAAAGTATTTTTTATTTACTCGTTTTTTTTTTATTTAATGTGGATGCAACATTTTTTTTTTGCTTCATACTATTAATTTTTCCTTCGAAATTACACCTACATAAACTTATCAAAAACTCTTTTCATACTAATTAATAATTGAATTTAAGAATTACTATTGGAGAAAAAGTGCTATCATATTTTCATTTATTTTATTTTATTTTATTCAATGAGAATTAAAAAATGCTCCTCCAACATATGTGACGTTATGTCACGTCCCCATTTCACTTCTCTAAGTAAAATCGAGGAAAACGTGACCAAATAGGAAATACGGATAAGGAAAATGAAACGAAAGCATTGATAAACGGATAATACGTGAAACGTACATCAAAGAGGAGGATTCTGATAGAGTTGTGAGACTGAAGTCCCATACATCAATGAAAACTTAACGTTTGAAGTCATCAGGGAATTAAAACAACGTCAAGAAAATATAGAAACAAGTACAAGTCTGAACTACATAGTTTGAAGCAAGATATATAGCTAAAAAGTTCTTGGATCTAAAACAAAAGTCTGGCAGCGGAAACTGGATCAATATCTGGATTTACATGTATGACGACATATAAACCACCGAGAGTAAAATAACAAGAGTTTGACAAAAACCACTGCCGAGCCTTCCACTTCGTCATCACGACTTATCCTGCACATTTATAAATACATGCAGGGCTGAGTACGAAAGTACTCAGTAAACACATGCCAAAATCACATTCGTACTGATATATTTGCAATTGCCATAATACAGTGCAACATAGGGATTTTGTCACTAAAGAACCTATGTTCATTAAAATTCTTGTGATCTTAAAAGTTCGACACCGTTGTCTAAGTTCTGGAGTAATCATACATATCTGTAATTCTGTGTGTCGGGAAAGTGGCCACTTTCCGTGAACACTAAACCGGCCAACCCGCTAAGATGACTCACGGTTCTGGTGTACACTAGCCTTAAAAGATAAAAATCTTTAAAAGCCCAAAATCGATTAATTTCAACAGATACGCATCATACCAAAATATAAATATTGTTGGGAACCCCACAGATAAAATTAAGTTTTGATGATGTTATCTCGAAAACACACTTGATATTATTCATATTCTGTATCATCTCTCTTTGGTGTCTATGAATCAGAAAGATGAAGAATGTCTCAGCCAGAAAGCTAAAGCAAGTCA
>JAPKLX010000478.1:28190-39501 GCA_026898415.1 Leonotis leonurus
ACTTTAACAGAAAGTTGAACCAGAAAGCTTAAATCAGAAAGATGAAGGATGTCTTAGACAGAAAGCTAAACCAGCAAATCTAAGACAGAAAGCTGAACCAGCAAGTCTTAGACTGAAGATTGAACCAGCAAGTCTTAGATAGAAAGCTGAACCAGCAAGTCTTAAACAGAAGGTTGAACCAGCAAGTCTAGAACAGAAAGTTGGAGCAAATCAACTTTAACAGAAAGTTGCTCAACCAGAATGCACTCAACCAGCGTTCAACCAGAAAAGGCATTAACACCAGAAAGAACGTAACCAGAAGGTTCCAACCAAAACAGAAAGAGTTGAACCAAACCTGTCAATAATGGTAACAGATCAATAGAGCTATCAACACCACCAGATGACAATGCCTCTCTCATCATATCTCTTATCACGTCAATATTAAAGTTCATCCATCGAGAATTGGAAAGAGAATCACTAATTGACACGAAGAAGGAAAGTAATCTCAGTTGATTTTTTTTCCATTCATAGAAGATTCAGTCAACGACCCTACAAGGAAAGAAGGGATATGATTGATTGGCAATCCGCAAATCAAATCACGTCAATCAACTAACGGCTAGAATTTCAAGATTCAAGCCTATATATGTTTGGAGATTTAAAGTCTGACATGTACGAGCGATACACTACTGAAAAATTCTCAAGCAATCCTATCTCACATCAGACAAAAGCTTCAAACCGTTCGTGATCGCAATCACACCTCTATTCAAGTCTGTCTTATCGAGAAAGGAAGGAGATCTTTGCTAGCTAGTAGTTTTCTAGTGGATTAACGTGAAGGGATCCTGTTTTACAGTAGTTTTCTGTAAGTTGTAAAGGGACACGACCCTTATTCGTGCATAAGTTTCAAATCTAGTTTGTAATTGAAACTTGTGGCTCGTTCTCAGCGAGTATAAATAAGAGAGTATCCTAGTAGTGGATATCTAATCCAGTTTGGATTAGACCGTGGACGTAGGGGGTTTCCCGAACCACGTAAAATAACTGTGTTATTTACTTTTTGTATTTATATTCCAGTTGTTTTATTTACTATCTGTCACTCTCATTCAATCTGCATTATTAATCAATCCTCTATATACTCGACTAAGATTTGAAAGGTTTTCTAATCAAAGAGCATCGACTAAATCCACCATTATTCCGCACACAATACACTGTTAGAAAATAAGATCACTCTTACTTTCTGCTTTGTATCACTCACTTGAGAGATTCTGCTTGGACAGATCAAGATTGATTAGTTAGTCAATCTAGTCTGTCACGTTGAGCAATCTGTAATCCAGAAAGCTTAAGTCTCTCTACTTAATTAGTCAAGTAAACAGAAAAGTTTGTATTTGGTGTATTCCCCCTCCCCCCCCCCCCATACACCAAACCTTACTCTTTCGAGACCAACAAGTGGTATCAGAGCAGTGGTTCAAACTGACCATTGTTTTGTTTCACAAGGTTAAAACCTGCGTGGTCTACTTGAATAGATCTAGGAAAACCTTTTTCATTCAAGTGCATACTACCTGTTATGGAGTCATCTGTTATCAGGGCTTGCGAGGAATTCTCTATTCAAGGATATAGAGAATGGAGCTTCAGGATCAAGATGTGCCTTAAAGCCCATCATTGCTTAATGTGGAAAGTAATTGAGGAAGGGCCATTGGCAATTACAGAAGAAACTACTCGTATCACAGAGACAGGAGCGGTTAAAGAATCAGTACTAAAGGATCCCAGAAAATATACCTCTGAAGAAAGGAGAGAAGCAAATCTTGATGATTTTGTCAAAGGGATCATCTCCAGCACGGTCAAAGGCATACATCTGGCCAAAATCCAAAACTTGGATACTGCCAAAGAGATGTGGGAAGCCTTAAGAGACCTAGCCCTAGGATCTGAAGTTATGATCGAGAACAAGCTGTCTCTAGCCTGCAATAAATATGACGAATTCAAAATGAAACCAGGCGAGACAATAGAACAAATGAAGATGAGATTCACTGAAATTCTACTTGAGATATCAGCGTTCAAAAAGAACAAATATACTCAAAGGGAGAAGAACATGAAAGTTCTTAGAGCTCTTCCACCAAGCTGGGAGATCTATGCAGCAATGCAACCTCTAAGAGCAGACTTCAATGATCTGTCCACTGAAGCCCTATTTGATCATCTCGAAGGTCATGAGTGTGACATCCAAAGAATTCGAGGACCAGACCATCAGTTCAAAAAGGCAGAAAGTAGCTCAAAGAAGGACAAAGAGGTAGCCTTCAAAGCGAAGAGCAAACCAGATGATCCTTCTGAGCTTGTTACTCCAGATGAAGAGAAAGGCTATGACAAACTCTTAAAAGAGTTCGCAATGATTGCCAAACGAATGGACAAGATGGAAACCAGATCGAAGAAATACAGACGCTTCTACAAAGATAACAAGAGAAACTTCAACAAGAAGTATGACAATGATCGATCTGATGACAAGGATGAGTCCAAGAAGCAATTTTCTAAAACAACAAAGACCTCTAGTTTGACAGATTACACTTGCTTTGAATGTGGCAGAACAGGTCACTTCAAAACAGATTTTCCTAATCTGTCCAGAAGTCAAAGGGAAGAACTAAGAGCTAAAAGAGATCGAAAACTTAAATATGAGCGCAAAGCGATGATAGCTGAACAGAACTCAAGCAGCTCGAGTCATTTCTCAGATAGCTCATCAGAAAATGATGAAGCCTTCATTGCTGACGATGAAGAAAGCTGGAATGAATGCTATGTGGGATTGGACAACGGGCTAGATGAAGTTGAGGTAAATTTTTGTTACTCAAATTCCTCAGATAATGATAATGATCTTGAACAGGAAAGTGAAGATCAAGCAGAATACTCATGGGATGAAATAGATGAGATGTTCAAAAGCTACTCAAGTATCAAGAGGCTATTTAAAGAAGTTGTTGAAGAGAACGACAGATTGAAGAAAGTTGAGCAAATTTTAAGCACAACAAATACACAATTTGTTGCTAAAATAAACGATCTGGAAGAACAGATCAAGAGTAAAGACAGTGAGATCCACACATTTAACTCAAAAGTTAAGGATCTGGTTACAAGAAACAATGTTGCTGAAGAAAAGATCAAGAAAGGAAAAGAAATGATCTACAAGAGTGATGAGCGTGCCAAGTTGCTAATCAATCTGCAACAAAAGGGCACATCTGGATTAGGGTATCCAGGTCACTCAGAAAAGTCTTCTGGAACTATAAACTTCATACCAGAAAGGAAGCAAATATCAGATCAAGTGAAGGACTTGAAGAACAAGAAAGGTTATCCTCAAAAGATGATAATAAAAGATGCAAAGAACAGACAGTATCATCAAACAAAGGGACAACCAGCTCACTACACAGAAACAAAACACCTTCAAAAAGCAAATGTCAACAGGACAGTACCTACTAAGAAAAAATTGAAGAAGGATGAAATAGAGAGATATCATCCATCTGAAATTCACTCTGTATCTAAAGTAGATAATGAGGGAAACATCATTACCTGCTATATTACTGTTCCTAACCCTAGAATGTTCTGGATTCGAAAAGGAATGTTTGCTAATAATCCAGCACCCAAACGTTGAAAGGGTAGCTAAGTGTGATTAATTGCAGGATCAAAGAACTGCAAGAAGGTACAAGGTAGCAAGAGGAACTATCTGGATTATAGATAGTGGTTGTTCAAAACACATGACATGTGACAAGAACCTACTATCAGATTACATAGAGAAACCAGGCCCACAGGTCACTTTTGGATGTAATTCAAAAGGATATACCAGAGGGTATGGAAATATCAGAGTTGGCAAGACCACCATCACTAATATATCATATGTTGAGGGCCTTAGTCATAATCTGTTTTCTGTAAGTCAGTTTTGTGCTAATGGCAATCAGATTGTTTTTGATACTAACAACTGTCTGGTGAAGAACAAGGAAGGAGATGAAATACTTCTTACCGGTAAACTGCAGGATAGATTATATATTGTCCAGTGGACAAATCAGATCGAGACCTGCCTAGTCACTAAGACTGTATCAGAAACAAGCTGGTTATGGCATAAGAGATTGAGCCATCTTAACTTCAAATCAATCAACAGGATTGCCAAGGAAAAGTTAGTGGAAAGACTACCAGATCAAGTGTATGATAAAGATCACATATGTGATGCTTGTCAAGCTGGAAAGCAAACAAGATCATCCTTTACGAGCAAAACAGCTCACTCAACATCAAGGATACTAGAGTTGTTACACCTTGATTTGTTTGGACCAGTCAAACCACTAAGTATCAATGGGAGAAAGTATACATTGGTAATCATAGATGATTACTCAAGATTCACTTGGGTCATCTTTCTGCTGAAAAAGAAAGAAACCCTAGACAAGCTCCCTGACTTTCTACACAAGATCACTAAACAGAAAGAGATGAGTATAACCTCTATCAGAACAGATCGAGGAACAGAATTTCTCAACCAGAAGATTGAAGCATATTGCAACAAGATGGGAATTACTCATCAAACATCTGCTGCTCGAACTCCCCAACAGAATGGAGTTGTTGAAAGAAGAAACAGATCACTCAAAGAAGCAGCACGCACAATGCTTAATTCAACCAATCTACCGAAGAAATTCTGGGCAGAAGCTATATATGTTGGTCCCGAAAGAGCAAGGTTTGGTGTATGGGGGGGGGGGGGAATACACCAAATACAAACTTTTCAGTTTACTTGACTAATTAAATCTGAGAGATGTAGCTTTCTGAAACACAGATTGCTCAAGGTGATAAAACAGATTGATTTTCTAATAGATCTTGTTCTATCCAGGTAAAGTCTCTCAAGTGAGTTATACAAGGCAGAGAGTAAGTTTAGACTTAAACTCTAACAGTGTATCGTGTGCGGAATAATGGTGGACTTAGTCGGTGCTCTTATTAAGAAAATCTTTTGAAAGCTTAATCGAGTATTTAGAAGATAGATTAAGAATGCAGATTTGAATGAGTATGATAGATGCAGAATAAAAAACAACTGAACATAAAATGCAGAATTTAAATGGCACAGTTATTTTTACGTGGTTCGGGAAACCCCCTACGTCCACGGTCTAATCCAAACTGGATTAGATATCCACTACTAGGATACTCTTCTTATTTATACTCGCCGAGAACGAGCCACAAGTTTCAATTACAAACTAGATTTGAAACTTATGCACGAATAAGGGTCGTGTCCCTTTACAACTTACAGAAAACTACTGTAAACAGGTTATCTTCATGTTAATCCACTAGAAAACTACTAGCTAGTAAAGATCTCCTTCTTCTCTCGATAAGACAGACTTGAATCGAGGTGTGATTGCGATCACGAACGGTTTGAAGCTTTTGTCTGATTTGGAGATAGAATGCTTGAGAATATTTCTGCAGTATAGCGCTTGTGTATATTTCAGACTTTGAAACTTCAAACATATATAGGCTCTGAATTTGAAATTCTAGCCGTTTGTTGATTGACGTGATTTGATTTGTGGATTGTCAATCAATTATATCTCTTCTTTCCTTGTAGAGTTGTTGATTGAATCTTCTATGATTGGTAAGCAGATCATCTGTGATTGCTTTCCTTCTCCATGTCAATCAGTGATTCAATTTCCAAATCTTCAATGGAAAGTCTTTAATGCTTTATCGACAGGTTTGGTTCTGCTCTTTCTGGTTTGCTTCTAACCTTCTGGTTGTGTCCTCTCTTGTCTAGTGACTTTCTGGTTGAATATTGACTTAGACATTTTCTGGTTGAGGTACTTTCTGGTAGAACATACGTTAACCACTTTCTGGTTGAAGTACTTTCTGGTAGAGCATAAGTTAACCACTTTCTGGTTGAAGTACTTTCTGGTAGAGCATAAGTTAACCACTTTCTGGTTGAAGTACTTTCTGGTAGAGCATAAGTTAACCACTTTCTGATTGAAGCATCTTCCATCTTTCTTGCTGAAGTTTTTCTGGTTCAACTTTCTGTTAAAGTTGACTAGCTTCATTTTCTGTTTGAGACTCTCTGGTTTAGCATTCTTTCTTTGAGACTTGCTGGTTTTGAGATTCTCTGGTTTAGCCTTCTGTCTGTGACTTGCTGGTTTCCACTTTCTGTTGAAGTTGTCTTGCTCCAGCTTTGAGACTTGCTGGTTTCACTTTCTGATAAAGTTTAACTTGCTGGTTCAGCTTTCTTTTAAAGATTGTCTTGCTTCAGCTTTCTGTCTGAGACATATTCCATCTTTCTGGTTGAACTGATTTCGACTATCTGGTCAATAACAATCACCAGAAATGATACAGAACATGAAGAAAGCCAAGTGTGTGTATGAGTGAACATCATCAAAACTTAGAATATATTGTGGGGTTCCCAACAATTTCCCCCTTTTTGATGATGTCAAAACCACACTTAGTCAGCTTAATCAAGTATGAATCATGTTCTGGAGAGATTTGCTTTTTGTTATTTAAGGTAAATAACAGTAAACAATATAAGATAGAAAAACTCCATATTCATTGATGTATGAATTGTCGAGTATAGAAGATTAACAGAGAGCAAAAACAAGATAAGAGATAAGAAAAGAATCTATCTACGAAAACCATCTCCCTGTTCCTCCCTTCTTCATCTTATCCCTCTGTGCATCAGACACCAGCTGAATGCTCTCATATATACCATCTCTCACCCTGGCATAGTTTGGATCGTGGTTATCGATCTTGTAGCCTTTAATCTTCGCCAGTTGATTGATGTAGTTCAGTATGTAGGTCTTGTCTGGGAGATTACTGCCTGGTATGGTTGGGCAGATCATGAATTCCTTTTCTGGTGCCTTCAGCTGGATTTTGGCATCAGAAGCAGCTATTCTGATCCTCTGTATAAGCTCTTGATCACCAAAATTCTCCAGATAGCGATTAAAGTCTTCATCTGGGGTAGATTCTGAATATGTAGGCTCTTTCAGGAAGAATCTGTTCAGAATGAAGCCCTGTTTGACCTTTTCCCAGTCAGTTTGATCATTCTCTGGAACCCATACTTCAGTTGGTGTCTTCTTTTGCAGAGATAGGTTCCAGGAGAATGGTTTCTTCTTTTTCTTCTTGGGCTGGGTGGTCGAGGCAGATGACTGTTGTTGTGAGCGTTCAGCAGACGAAGGCGAGGAGAAAGGAGTTTGAGAGGATTTTTCTTTGGCTTCCTGCGCAGCAATCTTCCTTTCTCTCTCAGCCTGATCTTTGTAGAATTGTGCTCTGAACATTGGATCACAGGCTTGATCCATGCTTACTCCAAACAGCAACAGTTCTGCTATCTGGTCTCCCTCATCTATTGGTTTCTTTCCTTTGTCAGGGATCTGAGGTGCTGGTTGAACTGGTTCTGTTCCCATCAGAGTGGGGTCTGGTCTGGGAGGAGTGGTTGGTCTGGGTTGAGCTGGTGCTGGTGTTTCTGTTCCAGCACCTGTTGCTTCTGTTAACCCTTTGCTGCTTTTGCCTCCCTTTCCTCCAGAGATTTCCCCCTTTTTGACATCATCAAAGAGGGTATTGATGAGTGTACGCAGAGAGGTAATCTCCTTAGTCATTTGTGCCATTTTATCCTCAGCATCAGCCTTATACCCGAGCAGTAGATTAACTGTTTGATCAGTAGCATTAAGTTTCTGCTCAAGCCTGCTGTTTAGTGTTGACAGAGTCTTGTCATATGTCTCTTGGAGTTCTTCAACAGCAGTAAGGCGATTGTTCTGTTGCTCAAACTCTTCTGGATTTGGGTAAAGAAGGTCATTTAAGACAGCGACCTGGTTTTTCCGCATCAGCTCCACAAATTTCTCTTTTTCAAAAAGAGCTAGATGGGAGTGGATGGACAGGTCAGTGTCTTCCTTGAGTTGAGCAGCGAGTGCATTTCCTTTCTGTTCAACAGCAGCACTGATTGATTCATCTTGTTTGGCCAGCAGGTCAGCAAGCAAGGCAGTGGCCTTCTCTGCTTTTTCGTCTATGCCTTTTAAACGCAGATGGATCTTGTTCTGATCAGCTTCGTGTACCTCTCTGTCATCATCCATTTTCTTGTTCAGATCATCCCTGATCTTTCTGATTTTCCCCCTGAGGTCTTTATCCATGTCGTTGACGTAGTCCTTCTGGTGTTGGTTAAAATCAGAAAGGATCTGGGTAGCTTTTTCCTGTAGGATGTTGCAGGTGTCTGTCAAACAGTCTTCAACTCGAAGTGTGATGAGATTGTCGAGTTGATAGTTGTTGAAAGGTCGTGTTTCTCTTTCCAGCAATTCTTCCAGAGTGTAGAAGTTCACGTGTTTCTTCAGTTTCTGTGCTGCTCCCTGTGTGTAGAGCTCATTGGTGGGTTCTCCTCCAATGGCCTGGCCAATAGGTTCATCATCACCTGAGTCGAGGTCGATGATGGGTGTTTTCTTGGGAGACTGTCTCGTGGAAGGTTCACCCTGTTCAGCTTGGTGATGTTGTTCTGTTGGTACAGCTTCGTCCATCCGGACATCAGGGTGTGGTGTGTGCAGGTCAATATTTAATGCTGTTGCCTCCTGCTTCATGAGGTCAGAGATGAGCTGGTGGTATTCTGTTCTGACCACCTGGACGGTAGTAACCTGGAGTAGACTTAGTAGTGTGGCTTCTTCTTTCTTCAATTCATCAATTGATTTGAGTTGGAGCAGGGCATCAAATACATAGTACTCGCTGTCCTTGACCAGCAAGTAGAATTTGACACTCCTTGCTGCTCTCAAACTCTCGGGCAGTTGGTTAATTCCAGGAAACTCCTGCAGAATAGAGTGTTCTGCTTCGTTCTCCAGCAGGTTGATTACACTTTCAGCTTGTTGTTTCCTGACATCCTCCTCATCTGTTGACTCTCCTCCCTCTTCCTCCTCTTCTTCACTGATTTTCTCCATTCGAGGTGGTGAGGGTGTAGCTGTTCTAGCAGGGGAGAAATCCTTCTCTGCTTGTTCTGCTGTTGCTTGTGGTGCCTCTGTTTCTTGTTCTGTGTGTGCTGGCATATCTGATTGTTCTGCTGTCTGTGCTGGTGGTGAAGAGGGCTCTTGCACTTTCTGGAGTTTCCTTTTCTTTTGTTTTGGCAGGGAAGCAGAGGTTTCTGTCTCAACAAAACTTCCTCGCTTACGCGCTGCCTTTTCTTTGACTACCTTCTCCTTCTTCTTCTCCACACCTTTAGTAGGTGGCATCCAAGTAGGGTTGGAACTACCCATTTCCAGTGCAGCAACACGGTGCACTTCATCAGGTATCTTGTTGAAGAATTGTGGTGCTAGTCCCAGAGACATTTCCAACTGGTGTTGGTCCTTGGGAATAGAGTGATGAATGTTGTATTCCTCAGCATCATCCCAGATTTTCTGCTTGAAGAATCTTTCCACCATCAAGCTAATCTTGGTGGAGTGTCGGAGATTTCTTCTAACTTCCACCGAGGTTCCTCTGCCCCTGCTGTCCTTGGTGTAAGTGACCAACTTGGCTTCCTTAGCCATCAGCTCAAACAAAATTCTGCTCCAGTTGATTCGAAGATTGAGTACAACAGCTGTGAGAATTCTGAACTTCTCCGGGGTCACTTGGTCATATGTTCCACTGTGATTCAGAAAAATCCTTTGAACCAGTTCCAGTAGTAACTTGAAACCTGGTTGAAGTAGAGATCTCTGAAACATTCTTCCAGTGTACTTTATCGGTACCACCATTACTATTTCCACTGCTTCTTGCAGTTGTGCAGAAGTGATCTCTTCCAAGGATAGGCCTTCATCCTTTAACCTATAGGCTTGGTTAATCATCTCTATCACGTTGTAGGGAGTCTTACTCGTTCTGTCTCCAATCGGCATCAAGACATTGGCTTCAAAGCCATGCTTGTCATTTTGCCATGTCAAATAGAAAGATCCCACTTGTTTTCCCAGAAACATCTTAGGATGTGAAGGAACAATGTTGCACAAACCTTTGCATCAAAAGAACATTCACACAAGTATATACATATTCATCAGTTCATATGAACAAGCATGAGTATTGCACAAAGACAGTGATAATAGCAGTTTATAGGACAACGAGTCACAAAAATGCAGATATAAACGAAGTTTGAATAAACTGAAAACCTTTGCAGTGTGAGACCATGGCAAAGATTTCCTCAAGTTTTCGAAAACCATGAGTTTCAAGTACAGCATACGGTTCAGGTGTGAGAAACTTCTGAACCTCAGCTACGTGTTGAAGAAAAAGTGAAGTTTGGGGTGCCATAGTCAAACGCAAGAATGTTTTTGAGAAGAGATTTGCAGAAGATTTGGGAAAATTCTTAAGTGCTTAGAAATTTTGAGAAGTGCTCAGTGCGATAAAGTGAAGGTGAACAGTTTAGGGAAGATATCGCATATATATATAACAATAATAATTAAGCAAAATTAAAACAGTAAGTAATTCGAAGAGTTAGAAAAATCTTCTCCCTTTTTAGATTTTCCCGCTTCTATGATTTGTTTTGCCGCCTTTCTTTGCGTGAGATGGACGCTCTAGATCCTAGGGTCTATATGCGAGCGTGTGCGTATCTCTTACTTTTGACAACTTTCCTTTTCCTGTTTCTTGCGGGGATTTCCTCGATCCCAGTTCCCAAAGTTGTGCTAATCATGACGAGAAATAGAGGATTTAGTAAATCTAGGGTAAAAATATCTTTTACAGTCCTGTAACCTAGGAGAGTGACGTCTTTTATCTTGACGCTTCAATTTCCTTAAAAGTTCCCCCTTGACTTAGCGTTTGGGAAATAATTTTCACATGGCTTTTTCGTCAATTTATTGAGAAGATTATGCCACGTGTATTTTATTTCAACTGAGCTTTCTGTCATTCTTGTAATTAGCTTTCTGGTAGCTTTCTGGTAGTAGCTATCTGGTAACTTTCTGGTAATCTTCATCTAGACTGAGTAGTCCAAGTTTTCCACACAGCATCTTAAATCTTTCTTCTGGTAACGCTTTAGTTAAGATATCAGCACGTTGGATGTCTGTATGAATCTTCTCAATCTTGATATGCTTCTTCTCTACATGATCTCTAATAAAATGATGTCTCACATCGACATGTTTGCATCTTGTGTGGAGTACTGGATTCTGTGTTATAGCTATAGCACTTGAGCTGTCACAGAATATAGGTATCTCCTTTACATCAATCTCATAATCTCTTAGTTGCTGTTTCAACCATAGTATCTGTGCACAACAGCTTCCAGCAGCCATATATTCTGCTTCTGTGGTTGATGTAGCAACAGATGTCTGTTTCTTTGAAAACCAAGATATCAACTTGTTTCCAAGGAATTGACACGTCCCAGAGGTAGACTTTCTGTCCAGTTTGCATCCTGCATAATCTGAATCAGAATAGCCTGTAAGCTCAAAGTTATCATCTT
>JAPKLX010000478.1:49501-124117 GCA_026898415.1 Leonotis leonurus
AGTGAACATCATCAAAACTTAGAATATATTGTGGGGTTCCCAACAATTTCCCCCTTTTTGATGATGTCAAAACCACACTTAGTCAGCTTAATCAAGTATGAATCATGTTCTGGAGAGATTTGCTTTTTGTTATTTAAGGTAAATAACAGTAAACAATATAAGATAGAAAAACTCCATATTCATTGATGTATGAATTGTCGAGTATAGAAGATTAACAGAGAGCAAAAACAAGATAAGAGATAAGAAAAGAATCTATCTACGAAAACCATCTCCCTGTTCCTCCCTTCTTCATCTTATCCCTCTGTGCATCAGACACCAGCTGAATGCTCTCATATATACCATCTCTCACCCTGGCATAGTTTGGATCGTGGTTATCGATCTTGTAGCCTTTAATCTTCGCCAGTTGATTGATGTAGTTCAGTATGTAGGTCTTGTCTGGGAGATTACTGCCTGGTATGGTTGGGCAGATCATGAATTCCTTTTCTGGTGCCTTCAGCTGGATTTTGGCATCAGAAGCAGCTATTCTGATCCTCTGTATAAGCTCTTGATCACCAAAATTCTCCAGATAGCGATTAAAGTCTTCATCTGGGGTAGATTCTGAATATGTAGGCTCTTTCAGGAAGAATCTGTTCAGAATGAAGCCCTGTTTGACCTTTTCCCAGTCAGTTTGATCATTCTCTGGAACCCATACTTCAGTTGGTGTCTTCTTTTGCAGAGATAGGTTCCAGGAGAATGGTTTCTTCTTTTTCTTCTTGGGCTGGGTGGTCGAGGCAGATGACTGTTGTTGTGAGCGTTCAGCAGACGAAGGCGAGGAGAAAGGAGTTTGAGAGGATTTTTCTTTGGCTTCCTGCGCAGCAATCTTCCTTTCTCTCTCAGCCTGATCTTTGTAGAATTGTGCTCTGAACATTGGATCACAGGCTTGATCCATGCTTACTCCAAACAGCAACAGTTCTGCTATCTGGTCTCCCTCATCTATTGGTTTCTTTCCTTTGTCAGGGATCTGAGGTGCTGGTTGAACTGGTTCTGTTCCCATCAGAGTGGGGTCTGGTCTGGGAGGAGTGGTTGGTCTGGGTTGAGCTGGTGCTGGTGTTTCTGTTCCAGCACCTGTTGCTTCTGTTAACCCTTTGCTGCTTTTGCCTCCCTTTCCTCCAGAGATTTCCCCCTTTTTGACATCATCAAAGAGGGTATTGATGAGTGTACGCAGAGAGGTAATCTCCTTAGTCATTTGTGCCATTTTATCCTCAGCATCAGCCTTATACCCGAGCAGTAGATTAACTGTTTGATCAGTAGCATTAAGTTTCTGCTCAAGCCTGCTGTTTAGTGTTGACAGAGTCTTGTCATATGTCTCTTGGAGTTCTTCAACAGCAGTAAGGCGATTGTTCTGTTGCTCAAACTCTTCTGGATTTGGGTAAAGAAGGTCATTTAAGACAGCGACCTGGTTTTTCCGCATCAGCTCCACAAATTTCTCTTTTTCAAAAAGAGCTAGATGGGAGTGGATGGACAGGTCAGTGTCTTCCTTGAGTTGAGCAGCGAGTGCATTTCCTTTCTGTTCAACAGCAGCACTGATTGATTCATCTTGTTTGGCCAGCAGGTCAGCAAGCAAGGCAGTGGCCTTCTCTGCTTTTTCGTCTATGCCTTTTAAACGCAGATGGATCTTGTTCTGATCAGCTTCGTGTACCTCTCTGTCATCATCCATTTTCTTGTTCAGATCATCCCTGATCTTTCTGATTTTCCCCCTGAGGTCTTTATCCATGTCGTTGACGTAGTCCTTCTGGTGTTGGTTAAAATCAGAAAGGATCTGGGTAGCTTTTTCCTGTAGGATGTTGCAGGTGTCTGTCAAACAGTCTTCAACTCGAAGTGTGATGAGATTGTCGAGTTGATAGTTGTTGAAAGGTCGTGTTTCTCTTTCCAGCAATTCTTCCAGAGTGTAGAAGTTCACGTGTTTCTTCAGTTTCTGTGCTGCTCCCTGTGTGTAGAGCTCATTGGTGGGTTCTCCTCCAATGGCCTGGCCAATAGGTTCATCATCACCTGAGTCGAGGTCGATGATGGGTGTTTTCTTGGGAGACTGTCTCGTGGAAGGTTCACCCTGTTCAGCTTGGTGATGTTGTTCTGTTGGTACAGCTTCGTCCATCCGGACATCAGGGTGTGGTGTGTGCAGGTCAATATTTAATGCTGTTGCCTCCTGCTTCATGAGGTCAGAGATGAGCTGGTGGTATTCTGTTCTGACCACCTGGACGGTAGTAACCTGGAGTAGACTTAGTAGTGTGGCTTCTTCTTTCTTCAATTCATCAATTGATTTGAGTTGGAGCAGGGCATCAAATACATAGTACTCGCTGTCCTTGACCAGCAAGTAGAATTTGACACTCCTTGCTGCTCTCAAACTCTCGGGCAGTTGGTTAATTCCAGGAAACTCCTGCAGAATAGAGTGTTCTGCTTCGTTCTCCAGCAGGTTGATTACACTTTCAGCTTGTTGTTTCCTGACATCCTCCTCATCTGTTGACTCTCCTCCCTCTTCCTCCTCTTCTTCACTGATTTTCTCCATTCGAGGTGGTGAGGGTGTAGCTGTTCTAGCAGGGGAGAAATCCTTCTCTGCTTGTTCTGCTGTTGCTTGTGGTGCCTCTGTTTCTTGTTCTGTGTGTGCTGGCATATCTGATTGTTCTGCTGTCTGTGCTGGTGGTGAAGAGGGCTCTTGCACTTTCTGGAGTTTCCTTTTCTTTTGTTTTGGCAGGGAAGCAGAGGTTTCTGTCTCAACAAAACTTCCTCGCTTACGCGCTGCCTTTTCTTTGACTACCTTCTCCTTCTTCTTCTCCACACCTTTAGTAGGTGGCATCCAAGTAGGGTTGGAACTACCCATTTCCAGTGCAGCAACACGGTGCACTTCATCAGGTATCTTGTTGAAGAATTGTGGTGCTAGTCCCAGAGACATTTCCAACTGGTGTTGGTCCTTGGGAATAGAGTGATGAATGTTGTATTCCTCAGCATCATCCCAGATTTTCTGCTTGAAGAATCTTTCCACCATCAAGCTAATCTTGGTGGAGTGTCGGAGATTTCTTCTAACTTCCACCGAGGTTCCTCTGCCCCTGCTGTCCTTGGTGTAAGTGACCAACTTGGCTTCCTTAGCCATCAGCTCAAACAAAATTCTGCTCCAGTTGATTCGAAGATTGAGTACAACAGCTGTGAGAATTCTGAACTTCTCCGGGGTCACTTGGTCATATGTTCCACTGTGATTCAGAAAAATCCTTTGAACCAGTTCCAGTAGTAACTTGAAACCTGGTTGAAGTAGAGATCTCTGAAACATTCTTCCAGTGTACTTTATCGGTACCACCATTACTATTTCCACTGCTTCTTGCAGTTGTGCAGAAGTGATCTCTTCCAAGGATAGGCCTTCATCCTTTAACCTATAGGCTTGGTTAATCATCTCTATCACGTTGTAGGGAGTCTTACTCGTTCTGTCTCCAATCGGCATCAAGACATTGGCTTCAAAGCCATGCTTGTCATTTTGCCATGTCAAATAGAAAGATCCCACTTGTTTTCCCAGAAACATCTTAGGATGTGAAGGAACAATGTTGCACAAACCTTTGCATCAAAAGAACATTCACACAAGTATATACATATTCATCAGTTCATATGAACAAGCATGAGTATTGCACAAAGACAGTGATAATAGCAGTTTATAGGACAACGAGTCACAAAAATGCAGATATAAACGAAGTTTGAATAAACTGAAAACCTTTGCAGTGTGAGACCATGGCAAAGATTTCCTCAAGTTTTCGAAAACCATGAGTTTCAAGTACAGCATACGGTTCAGGTGTGAGAAACTTCTGAACCTCAGCTACGTGTTGAAGAAAAAGTGAAGTTTGGGGTGCCATAGTCAAACGCAAGAATGTTTTTGAGAAGAGATTTGCAGAAGATTTGGGAAAATTCTTAAGTGCTTAGAAATTTTGAGAAGTGCTCAGTGCGATAAAGTGAAGGTGAACAGTTTAGGGAAGATATCGCATATATATATAACAATAATAATTAAGCAAAATTAAAACAGTAAGTAATTCGAAGAGTTAGAAAAATCTTCTCCCTTTTTAGATTTTCCCGCTTCTATGATTTGTTTTGCCGCCTTTCTTTGCGTGAGATGGACGCTCTAGATCCTAGGGTCTATATGCGAGCGTGTGCGTATCTCTTACTTTTGACAACTTTCCTTTTCCTGTTTCTTGCGGGGATTTCCTCGATCCCAGTTCCCAAAGTTGTGCTAATCATGACGAGAAATAGAGGATTTAGTAAATCTAGGGTAAAAATATCTTTTACAGTCCTGTAACCTAGGAGAGTGACGTCTTTTATCTTGACGCTTCAATTTCCTTAAAAGTTCCCCCTTGACTTAGCGTTTGGGAAATAATTTTCACATGGCTTTTTCGTCAATTTATTGAGAAGATTATGCCACGTGTATTTTATTTCAACTGAGCTTTCTGTCATTCTTGTAATTAGCTTTCTGGTAGCTTTCTGGTAGTAGCTATCTGGTAACTTTCTGGTAATCTTCATCTAGACTGAGTAGTCCAAGTTTTCCACACAGCATCTTAAATCTTTCTTCTGGTAACGCTTTAGTTAAGATATCAGCACGTTGGATGTCTGTATGAATCTTCTCAATCTTGATATGCTTCTTCTCTACATGATCTCTAATAAAATGATGTCTCACATCGACATGTTTGCATCTTGTGTGGAGTACTGGATTCTGTGTTATAGCTATAGCACTTGAGCTGTCACAGAATATAGGTATCTCCTTTACATCAATCTCATAATCTCTTAGTTGCTGTTTCAACCATAGTATCTGTGCACAACAGCTTCCAGCAGCCATATATTCTGCTTCTGTGGTTGATGTAGCAACAGATGTCTGTTTCTTTGAAAACCAAGATATCAACTTGTTTCCAAGGAATTGACACGTCCCAGAGGTAGACTTTCTGTCCAGTTTGCATCCTGCATAATCTGAATCAGAATAGCCTGTAAGCTCAAAGTTATCATCTTTTGGATACCAGAGACCAATGTTAGCTGTTCCCTTAAGATATCTAAGTATCTTTTTGGCAGCTTCCATGTGTGATTCTTTAGGATTGGCTTGATATCTGGCACAAACTCCAACTGCATATGTGATATCTGGACGGCTTGCTGTAAGGTATAGCAGAGAGCCAATAATTCCTCTATATTGAGAAATATTAGCTGGTTTTCCTTCTGGGTCTGGATCTATTTTTCCATTTGATTGCATAGGAATTTTCACTGCTCTGCTGTCTTTCATTCCAAACTTGACTAGAAGATCGTTGATGTACTTTGCTTGATTAACAAAGATACCATCTGGTAACTGTTTTACCTGCAAACCTAAAAAGAAATTCATCTCACCCATCATGGACATTTGGTATTTGTTCTTCATTAGTTCTGCAAATTTGTCACACAGATAGGGAGATTGTGATCCAAATATTATGTCATCAACATATATCTGGACCAACAGAATGTGTTCTTTGACTTTGATGACAAATAATGTCTTGTCAACAGAACCTCTTCTGAAACCTGATTCCAGAAGGAATGTTGACAATGTTTCATACCACGCTCTGGGTGCCTGTTTCAACCCATAGACAGCTTTAGCTAGTCTATATACTCTCTGGTCAGGATTTTCTTCTTCAAAACCAGGTGGTTGCTCAACATACACTTCTTCTTTAAGTATGCCATTAAGGAATGCACTTTTAACATCCATCTGGTATACTTTGAATTTCTTGTATGCAGCATATGCTAAAAATAGCCTAATTGCTTCCAATCTGGCCACTGGTGCAAAGGTCTCATCAAAGTCGATACCTTCCTGTTGATTGTATCCCTTTGCAACTAGTCTAGCCTTGTTTCTGACTACTTCTCCATTCTCATCTCGTTTGTTTTTTAATACCCATTTTACACCTATCACCCCTTGATGTTTTGGTCTGTCTACCATATACCAGACTTGGTTTCTCTTGAACTCATTGAGTTCTTCTTGCATAGCTATGACCCAGTCTGCATCTCTAAGTGCTTCATAGGTGTCAGAGGGTTCAACACGTGATAGATAACAACTGAGAAGTGCACTTTCTCCATGCATTCTTCTGGTTCTAACTCTATCTGTTGGGTTCCCAACAATCTGTTCAGAAGGATGATTTTCTTGAATCCATTTCCTTCTGCTAGATATCTCCTCTTCTGATATCTCTGGTTCTGGTTCACTTGCTGGGTCCTCAAATTCTGGATGAGAAGTTTGAAAAGGATTTTCAGTTTCTGGTTCTTCTTGATCATTATTCCAACCATTTGAATCTCTTGATTCTTCGGGTTGATCTGGTTCTGGCTCATTAGTATTGTTTCCTCCTTCTGGCTGATTGTCTTCTGGTGTAGTTAAGGTTGTTTGTTCTGTTCCCCTTTGCTGCAAGCTTACTGCTTCAGCACTGTTTGGAACTTCAACTTCATTCTCTTCTGATGTATTCCAGATTAGAATATCTTCTAACAGAATCCCTTTTGCTTTCTGGTTCTTGTTCTGGTCTTGTGTTTGATCAAAATCTAGGTCTCTGTCACTAATAACAGATTCATCAAAAACAATATGAGGTGTTACTTCCACAATGTGAGTCCTCTTGTTAAAAACCCTGTAAGCTTTGCTAATATCAGAATATCCTAAGAATATTCCTGGATCAGTTTTGCTGTCAAAAGTTTTCAACTGAGATTTCCCATTATTGTGAATGTAACACTGACAGCCAAAAGAGCGAAAATAATGAATCCTGGGTTTTCTGTTGTTCAATATCTCGTAGGGTGTCTTCCCATGTCTGATTGTAACAACTGATCTGTTCTGGGTGTAGCACGCTGTATAGATGGCTTCTGCCCAAAATTTCTTTGGCAATCTGGTTGCATTGAGCATAGTACGAGCTGCTTCTTTTAATGATCTGTTTCTTCTCTCAACTACTCCATTCTGTTGAGGAGTTCTAGCAGCAGATGTCTGATGTGTAATTCCCATCTGGTTGCAGTAATCCTCAACTTTCTGGTTTAGAAATTCTGTTCCACGATCTGTTCTGATGGTGGTAACAGAAACTTCCTTTTTCTTGGTGATCTTGTTGAGAAAATTTGGCAGCTTCTCCAGAGTTTCTTTCTTCTTATACAAGAATATCACCCAAGTAAATCTTGAATAATCATCAATGATGACTAGAGTATATTTCCTACCATTTATGCTTAATGGTTTAACTGGACCAAATAAGTCTAAATGTAGTAATTCTAGTATTCTGGTTGAGCTCTGGGCAGATTTGCTTGAAAAAGATGATCTGGTCTGCTTTCCCGCTTGACACGCTTCACAAACGTGGCTTTTGTCATAGACTTGTTCTGGCAATCCTTCAACTAGTTTCTCTCGTGCAATCTTATTGATTGATTTGAAGTTGAGATGGCTTAATCTTTTATGCCATAGCCAGCTAGTTTCTGACATTGTCTTAGTGACCAGACAGGTCTCTATCTGGTTGTTCCATTGCACAATATATAGTCTATCCTGCAATATCCCGGTAAGGAGTATCTCATCTCCTTCCTTGTTCTTAACCAAACAGTTGTTAGCATTGAAAATAATCTGATTACCATTGGTACAGAACTGACTTACAGAGAACAGATTGTGGCTGAGACCTTCAACATATGAAACATTTGAGATGGTGGTCTTGCCAACTTTTATGAATCCATATCCTCTGGTATATCCTTTTGAATTACATCCAAAAGTGACATGAGGTCCTGGTTTCTCTATGTAGTCTGATAGTAGGTTCTTGTCACATGTCATGTGTTTTGAACAGCCACTATCTATGATCCAGACTGCTCCTTTTGCTACCTTGTACCATCTTGCAGTCTTCTGATCCTACAATTAAGTACACTTAGCTACCCTTCAATATCTGGGTGCTTGGTTATTAGCAAATGTTCCCTTTCGAATCCAGAACATTTTTGGGTTGGGGACAGCAATATAACAAGTAATAATATTTCCATTATTATCTACTTTTGACACAGAGTGATATATAGATGGATGATATCTTTTTATTCCATCCTTCTTTAATCCTTTGTTAGTAGGTGCTGTCCTGTTGACATTCTTCTTGTGAACCCTTTCTGTTTCTGTATAATCTGCTGGTCGTTCCCTTGTATGATGGTACTGTCTGTTTCCAGTCTGTTTCACCATCATCTTCTGTGGATGTTCCTTTTTGTTCTTAAGATTTATCACTTGATCTGGTATCTGTTTCCTTTCTGGTACGAATTTTATGGTACACGAGGATTTATCTGAATGGCCTGGATATCCTATTCCAGATGTACCCTTTTGCTGCATGTTAATTAGCAGTTTAGCACGTTCATCACTCTTGTAGATCATTTCTTTTCCTTTCTTGATCTTCTCTTCAGCAACATTGTTTCTTGTAATGAGATCTTTGACCTTAGAATTCAGTGAATAAATTTCATTGTCTTTTCCTTTAATTTGTTCTTCCAGATCAGCAATTTTAACAACGAACTGTGTGTTAGCAGTACTTAGTATCTGTTCTGTTTTCTTCATCCTTTCATTCTCTTCAACTACTTCTTTGAATAACCTCTTGATGCTCGAGTAGCTTTTGAACATGTCATTGACTTCATCCCAAGAGTATTCATCTTGATCTTCTATTTCCTGTTCCAGATCAGTATTATTTGAAGAGTTAGAGTTGCAGGATTTTACCTCTACATTATCTAGACCGTTGTCTAGTCCTGCAAAGCATTCATCCCAGTCTTCTTCTTCTTTAGCAAAGAATGCTTCATCATCTTCTGTTGAACTATCAGATAGATGGCTTGAGCTGGAATCATCTTCTTCTTTTTCCTCTGCTATCATAGCTTTACGTTGAGCTTTTAGCTTTCTGTCCCTTTTAGCTCGTAGTTCTTCTCTCTGGCTTTTGGATAGGTCAGGACAGTCTGTCTTGAAGTGTCCTGTTCTTCCACAACCATAGCAAGTATAGTCAGTAGGATTAGTGATTTTACCATTACCTCTACTTTCTGTTTTGTCATCAGATCGTTCTGCTTCTTTGTTCTTCTGGTATCTACTCTTGTTGTCTTTGTAGAACCTTCGATACTTTCTTGATCTGACTTCCATCTTGTCCATTCTCTTAGCAATCAATGAGAATTCTTTCAGTAACTTATCATATCCTCCTTCTTCTGATGCAGTAGATGATGTTGATTCATCTGTTTTGCACTTCGCTTTGAAGGCAGTCTCTTTCTCCTTCTTGGTGCTAGTTTCATTCTTCTTGCTGGAGGAGTGATCTGGTCCATGTATCCTTCTGATATCACATTCATGGACAGCTAGATGATCAAATAGTGCTTCTACAGACAGATCATTGAAATCAGCACGTAGAGGTTGCATAGCTGAATAGATTTCCCAGCTTGGTGGTAAAGCTCTAAGAATCTTGAGATTCTTCTCTCTCTGTGTGTACTTATCCTTTTTGAAGGCAGACACTTCAAGTAATACTTCAGTGAGCCTGTTCTTCATTTGTTCAATAGTTTCTCCAGGCTTCATTTTGAATTCATCGAACTTATTACATGCTAGGGATAGCTTGTTCTCGATCATAGCTTCAGATCCTAGGCTGAGATCTCTTAGTGCTTCCCACATTTCTTTGGCTGTATCAAGATCTTGGATCTTGGCCAGATGAACTCCTTTCACAGTACTGGAGATAACTCCTTTAGCAAAATCATCAAGATTTGCTTCTCTTCTTTCTTCAGAAGTATACTTTCTGGGGTCTTTCAGTACAGTTTCCTTCACTGCTCCTGTCTCAGTGATACGAGTGGTTTCTTCTGTAATAGCCAAAGGTCCTTCTTCTATCACCTTCCACATCAAGCAGTGATGAGCTTTGAGACACATCTTGATTCTGAAGCTCCATTCTCTGTAACCTTGGATGGAGAATTCTTCGCATGCCCTGATAACAGATGATTCCATAACAGATAATATGCAGATGATGAAAAGATTTTCTAGATCTATTCAAGTTGACCACGCAGGTATTAACCTTGTGAAACAAAACAATGGTCGTATGAACCACTGCTCTGATACAACTTGTTGGTCCCGAAAGAGCAAGGTTTGGTGTATGGGGGGGGGGAATACACCAAATACAAACTTTTCAGTTTACTTGACTAATTAAATCTGAGAGATGTAGCTTTCTGAAACACAGATTGCTCAAGGTGATAAAACAGATTGATTTTCTAATCGATCTTGTTCTATCCAGGTAAAGTCTCTCAAGTGAGTTATACAAGGCAGAGAGTAAGTTTAGACTTAAACTCTAACAGTGTATCGTGTGCGGAATAATGGTGGACTTAGTCGGTGCTCTTATTAAGAAAATCTTTTGAAAGCTTAATCGAGTATTTAGAAGATAGATTAAGAATGCAGATTTGAATGAGTATGATAGATGCAGAATAAAAAACAACTGAACATAAAATGCAGAATTTAAATGGCACAGTTATTTTTACGTGGTTCGGGAAACCCCCTACGTCCACGGTCTAATCCAAACTGGATTAGATATCCACTACTAGGATACTCTTCTTATTTATACTCGCCGAGAACGAGCCACAAGTTTCAATTACAAACTAGATTTGAAACTTATGCACGAATAAGGGTCGTGTCCCTTTACAACTTACAGAAAACTACTGTAAACAGGTTATCTTCACGTTAATCCACTAGAAAACTACTAGCTAGTAAAGATCTCCTTCTTCTCTCGATAAGACAGACTTGAATCGAGGTGTGATTGCGATCACGAACGGTTTGAAGCTTTTGTCTGATTTGGAGATAGAATGCTTGAGAATATTTCTGCAGTATAGCGCTTGTGTATATTTCAGACTTTGAAACTTCAAACATATATAGGCTCTGAATTTGAAATTCTAGCCGTTTGTTGATTGACGTGATTTGATTTGTGGATTGTCAATCAATTATATCTCTTCTTTCCTTGTAGAGTTGTTGATTGAATCTTCTATGATTGGTAAGCAGATCATCTGTGATTGCTTTCCTTCTCCATGTCAATCAATGATTCAATTTCCAAATCTTCAATGGAAAGTCTTTAATGCTTTATCGACAGGTTTGGTTCTGCTCTTTCTGGTTTGCTTCTAACCTTCTGGTTGTGTCCTCTCTTGTCTAGTGACTTTCTGGTTGAATATTGACTTAGACATTTTCTGGTTGAGGTACTTTCTGGTAGAGCATACGTTAACCACTTTCTGGTTGAAGTACTTTCTGGTAGAGCATAAGTTAACCACTTTCTGGTTGAAGTACTTTCTGGTAGAGCATAAGTTAACCACTTTCTGGTTGAAGTACTTTCTGGTAGAGCATAAGTTAACCACTTTATGATTGAAGCATCTTCCATCTTTCTTGCTGAAGTTTTTCTGGTTCAACTTTCTGTTAAAGTTGACTAGCTTCATTTTCTATTTGAGACTCTCTGGTTTAGCATTCTTTCTTTGAGACTTGCTGGTTTTGAGATTCTCTGGTTTAGCCTTCTGTCTGTGACTTGCTGGTTTCCACTTTCTGTTGAAGTTGTCTTGCTCCAGCTTTGAGACTTGCTGGTTTCACTTTCTGATAAAGTTTAACTTGCTGGTTCAGCTTTCTTTTAAAGATTGTCTTGCTTCAGCTTTCTGTCTGAGACATATTCCATCTTTCTGGTTGAACTGATTTCGACTATCTGGTCAATAACAATCACCAGAAATGATACAGAACATGAAGAAAGCCAAGTGTGTGTATGAGTGAACATCATCAAAACTTAGAATATATTGTGGGGTTCCCAACAATATACACTGCCTGTTATACTCAAAACAGATCATCCATCTCAATAAGACACGGCAAAACACCATATGAGATTTGGAACAGCAGAAATCCTAAGATTTCATATTTTAGAACTTTTGGCTGTTATTTTTACATACACAATAATGGAAAATCACAGTTGAAAACCTTTGATAGCAAAACTGACCCTGGAATATTCTTAGGATATTCTGATGTCAGTAAAGCTTATCGAGTTTACAATAAGAATTCTCATATTGTGGAAGTAACACCTCATGTTGTTTTTGATGAGTCTATTCTTGAGTACAGGTCACTAGATAAAAAGCAGACAGAAAACCAGGTGACTACCAGAAGGATGAATGAACTTTTACTTGAAGATATTCTTATCTGGAATTCAAAGAGTGAGGATGAAGAAGTTATCACTCCACCTGTTGCTGAAGAGATCATACAGCAATGGGGAATATCACTGCACAATCCGGATGAAAACAGATCATCAACAGAAAACAATGAAACAATTATTACAAATGATGATCAACATTCAGAAGAAAGTCCAGATGAGAATCCATTTCAAGCTACATCAACTGCACACCCTGAATTTGAGGAACCAACAGATCAACCTAATCCTGAGATATCTGATGAAGAGATGACCAGGAGAAGGAGATGGATACAAGACCATCCACCAGAACAGATTGTTGGGAACCCATCAGATCGTGTGAAGACCAGAAGAATGCATGGAGAAAGTGCATTGTTGAGCTGTTACCTCTCTCGCATGGAGCCATCTGATGCTTATGAAGCACTCCAAGATGCAGATTGGATAACAGCAATGCAAGAAGAACTCAATGAGTTCAAAAGAAATGAAGTCTGGTACCTCGTGGACAGACCCAAACACCAAGGAGTAATAGGTGTAAAATGGGTGTTCAAAAATAAACGAGATGAGAATGGTGAAGTAGTCAGAAACAAGGCCAGATTGGTAGCTAAAGGCTATAATCAACAAGAAGGCATTGATTTTGATGAAACATTCGCACCAGTAGCCAGATTAGAAGCTATAAGGCTATTTCTAGCATATGCTGCTCACAAACGGTTCAAAGTATACCAGATGGATGTCAAAAGTGCCTTCCTCAATGGTATTCTTGAAGAAGAAGTATATGTGGAACAACCACCTGGATTTGAAGAGGCAGATCCAGATCAGAAAGTATACAGACTGGCTAAGGCTGTCTATGGTCTAAAACAAGCTCCTAGAGCTTGGTATGAGACCTTATCAACTTTCCTACTAGAATCTGGATTCAGAAGAGGATCTGTTGACAAGACTTTGTTTATCATCAAAGTCAAAGAAAACATTCTCTTAGTTCAGATCTATGTAGATGATATTATCTTCGGATCTCAATCTACCTATCTGTGTGACAAATTTACTGAACTTATGAAAAATAAGTATCAAATGTCCATGATGGGAGAAATGAGTTTCTTTCTAGGTTTGTAGGTCAAGCAGCTACCCGATGGTATCTTTATTAATCAGACAAAATACATCAACGATCTGCTGACCAAGTTTGGATTAAAAGACAGTAATCCAGTGAAAATCCCAATGCAGACCAATGGGAAAATTGATCCAGATCCCGAGGGAAAACCAGCTAACATTACACAATACAGATGGATCATAGGATCACTACTCTACCTAACTGCCAGTCGACCTGACATCACTTTTGCAGTAGGAGTATGTGCTAGATATCAAGCAAATCCCAAAGAGTCTCACATGGAAGCAGCTAAGAAGATACTAAAATATCTTAAGGGAACAGCCCATATAGGATTATGGTATCCATGTGAAGACAATTTTGAGCTGACTGGATATACTGACTCAGACTACGCTGGATGTAAACTGGACAGAAAGTCAACATCTGGTACATGTCAGTTTCTAGGAAATAAACTGATTTCTTGGTTCTCTAAGAAACAGACATCAGTTGCTACCTCAACTACAGAGGCAGAATATATGGCAGCTGGAAGTTGTTGTGCACAAATACTGTGGTTAAGACAACAACTTAAAGACTATGAGATTGATATCAAGGAAATACCAATTTTGTGTGACAGCTCAAGTGCTATAGCAATAACACAGAATCCAGTACTTCATACAAGATGCAAACATGTTGATGTGAGACATCACTTTATTAGAGATCATGTGGAGAGAAAGAATATCCAGATCGAGAAGATTCACACAGACATCCAACGTGCTGACATTTTAACTAAAGCCCTACCAGAAGATAGATTTAAGATGTTATGTGGAAAGCTTGGATTACTAAATCTGGATAAACAGACAGAAAGACAATAACAGATTGTCTAACAGAAGATTACCAGACAGTTAACAACAGAAGGTTACCAGATTGTCTAACAGAAGGTTACCAGACAGTTAACAACAAAAAGTTACCAGATCGAAGTTTTCCAGATTTTTAAAATAACAAAGCGCCAAGATGGAAATAAAAATCACACGTGACAGACTCTATCTACAATGAACAGCAGGTTAGAGCAGAAACTGGACTCCTCCAACCAGACCATCAATTTTCTGCTTGGGTTCAAATCAGAAGCTGAAGAGAAGTTTGAGAAAATGACTGCAGAGATTGCCTCACTTCGTACACTCATCACTACCCTTTTTGATGATGTCGAAAAGGGGGAAATCTCAGGAGGAAAAGGTCAAGCAAGGCTTCATCTTGAACCGATATTTTTTGAAGGAACCTACTTACTCAGAATCAACTCCAGATGAGGATTTCTACAGATATCTGGACAACTTCAGTGACAAGGAGCTAGTACAGAGGATCAGAACAGCAGCTTCTGATGCCAAGAGATGGTTTTCTTAGACAGATCCTATTTCTTATCTTCTGTTTTTGCTCTCTGTTATTCTCTGCTGACCACCTGTACTTATCAATTCATATATCTATGAATGTGGATTTTTCTGGAGATAAAATCTTACTGTCACATTATTTATTGTTATTTATTGTTATTTAACTTAAATAACAATTGGCTAACCTATCCAGAACATGGTACATGTTAAATTGGTTACTCTGATTAAGTGTGGTTTCGACATCATCAAAAAGGGGGAAATTGTTGGGAACCCCACAGATAAAATTAAGTTTTGATGATGTTATCTCGAAAACACACTTGATATTATTCATATTCTGTATCATCTCTCTTTGGTGTCTATGAATCAGAAAGATGAAGAATGTCTCAGCCAGAAAGCTAAAGCAAGTCAACTTTAACAGAAAGTTGAACCAGAAAGCTTAAATCAGAAAGATGAAGAATGTCTCAGCCAGAAAGCTAAAGCAAGTCAACTTTACCAGAAAGTTGAACCAGAAAGCTTAAATCAGAAAGATGAAGGATGTCTTAGACAGAAAGCTAAACCAGCAAATCTAAGACAGAAAGCTGAACCAGCAAGTCTTAGACTGAAGATTGAACCAGCAAGTCTTAGACAGAAAGCTGAACCAGCAAGTCTTAAACAGAAGGTTGAACCAGCAACTCTAGAACAGAAAGTTGGAGCAAATTAACTTTAACAGAAAGTTGCTCAACCAGAATGCACTCAACCAGCGTTCAACCAGAAAAGGCATTAACACCAGAAAGGGCGTAACCAGAAGGTTCCAACCAAAACAGAAAGAGTTGAACCAAACCTGTCAATAATGGTAACAGATCAATAGAGCTATCAACACCACCAGATGACAATGCCTCTATCATCATATCTCTTATCACGTTAATATTAAAGTTCATCCATCGAGAATTGGAAAGAGAATCACTGATTGACACGAAGAAGGAAAGTAATCTCAGTTGATCTGTTTTCCATTCATAGAAGATTCAGTCAACGACCCTACAAGGAAAGAAGGGATATGATTGATTGGCAATCCGCAAATCAAATCACGCCAATCAACTAATGGCTAGAATTTCAAGATTCAAGCCTATATATGTTTGGAGATTTAAAGTCTGACATGTACGAGCGATACACTACTGAAAAATTCTCAAGTAATCCTATCTCACATCAGACAAAAGCTTCAAACCGTTCGTGATCGCAATCACACCTCGATTCAAGTTTGTCTTATCGAGAAAGGATGGAGATCTTTGCTAGCTAGTAGTTTTCTAGTGGATTAACGTGAAGGGATCCTGTTTTACAGTAATTTTCTGTAAGTTGTAAAGGGACACGACCCTTATTCGTGCATAAGTTTCAAATCTAGTTTGTAATTGAAACTTGTGGCTCGTTCTCAGCGAGTATAAATAAGAGAGTATCCTAGTAGTGGATATCTAATCCAGTTTGGATTAGACCGTGGACGTAGGGGGTTTCCCGAACCACGTAAAATAACTGTGTTATTTACTTTCTGCATTTATATTCCAGTTGTTTTATTCACTATCTGTCACTCTCATTCAATCTGCATTATTAATCAATCCTCTATATACTCGACTAAGATTTGAAAGGTTTTCTAATCAAAGAGCATCGACTAAATCCACCATTATTCCGCACACAATACACTGTTAGAAAATAAGATCACTCTTACTTTCTGCTTTGTATCACTCACTTGAGAGATTCTGCTTGGACAAATCAAGATTGATTAGTTAGTCAATCTAGTCTGTCACGTTGAGCAATCTGTAATCCAGAAAGCTTAAGTCTCTCTGCTTAATTAGTCAAGTAAACAGAAAAGTTTGTATTTGGTGTATTCCCCCCCCCCCCCCATACACCAAACCTTGCTCTTTCGGGACCAACAAATATTTTCGACAATGCAATACTTCATAACATTTAAAATTCTAAGCATTCTAAACGAAAATCATACTTTTGGTACAACGCATGCGATTTTATTTTCTCCAGCAGGTTGATTATGGATTTCTTCATCTTCATCTCTTCGTGGACTCCATAGTAGTATATCATCGATTGGACAATCTGTGGAATTTCTCAAGGTTGAGAGAGAGTTATCATTCTTTGAAGAAATGCTATCTGTTCCTGAGACTTCAAAATTAGTTTCATCAAAAACAACATGTGGTGTTACTTCCACAACAAGAGTTCTTTTATTAAAAACCCTATAAGCTTTACTGATCTCAGAATATCCTAAAAATATTCCTTGATCACTTTTGCTGTCAAAGGTTTTTAATTGAGTTTTCCCATTGTTGTGAATGTAGCATTTACAACCAAACGATTTATAATAAGAGATTCGAGGCTTCCTGTTGTTCCATAGTTCGTATGGAGTTTTCCCATGACGTTTTGTCACAACAGATCGATTTTGAGTATAGCAGGCGGTGTTGACTGCTTCTGCCCAGAACTTCTTTGGGAGATTGATTTCATTTAACATGGTTCGAGCGGCCTCCTTGAGCAATCTGTTGCGCCTCTCCACAATTCCATTTTGTTGTGGTGTACGAGCTGCTGAAGTTTGATGATGAATTCCCATTTTTGAACAGTATTCTTCGATCATATGATTAATAAATTCGGTTCCACGATCAGATCGAATGGTGATGATGGATGACTCTTTTTGATTTGAAAGTTTGTTGAGCAGATCGGGTAGTTTCTCTAGTGTTTCCTTTTTCTTGAACATAAAAATAACCCAAGTGAATCTAGAGAAATCATCAATAACAACGAGAGTATACTTTCTACCGTTAACACTTAATGGAGATACAGGTCCAAAAAGGTCTATGTGTAGGAGCTCTAGAATTCTTGAAGTGGAGTGGACTGACTTTGTGGAGAATGAAACTCTTGTTTGTTTTCCAGCTTGGCAAGCATCACATTTATGGTCTTTGTCGAATACTTGATTGGGTAGACCTTCAACCAAATTTTCCTTCACCAGCTTGTTGATTGTCTTGAAGTTCAAATGACTCAATCGTTTGTGCCACAGCCAGCTGGTTTCTGAATTTGATTTTGTCACTAGGCAGGTTTCATTTTGATTGTTCCATTGTACAATATATAACCTGTCCTGTAGAATCCCAGTAAGAAGAATTTCTTCTCCTTCTATATTTTTGACAAGACATTTGTTAGCAGTAAATTCTACTCTCTTGTTATTAGCACAAAATTGGCTAATTGAGAATAGATTATGATTTAATCCTTCAACATACGATACATTCAAAATAGTAGTGTTACCAACTTGAAGGTCACCATAACCCTTTGTGTATCCTTTTAAGTTTCCTCCAAAAGTAACATTTGGTCCAGTGCATTCCTTGTAGTTGATTAACAATTCTTTGTTGCATGTCATATGTTTGGAGCATCCACTATCAAGTATCCAAACTGCACCCCGAGCTGTGCACGATCTTCTCATCGATCTCCTATCCTGCAATGAAAATTCATTTAGCTACCCCACTGAATGAGGGTGCTTTGTTAGTAGACAATGTTCCTTTTGGAACCCAAATTTGTCTAATTATGGAGACATTCTGTGATGGTCTGATTTGCCTCCCACTAAAATCAATGTACACGATTTTCTTTTGAGCAGGTGGATGATTGGGCACATGTTTCCTAGGAGCAGTTGGTTTGTGATAGACTTGTGGTTTTCTCTGGTTGAATTGTGGAGGAGCTCGCTGATGGTTGGCCTTTGGAGCAGGTTGATTAAACTTTTGTGCAGGTGGTTTTCTTTGTTGAAAACCAATTCCTTGTGTAGTGAACCTCTGTTGTTGCTGTCCTTGATCCTTGATCAAAATTGCTTGCGGCTGTTTTGCACTATTTTTGAGATTTACTATCTTGTCCTTTCCCTTCTCCTTGACAAAGTTTCCTTTGGGTGGACCTTTGTCAACTCCATTAAAACCAATTCCTCCATGATCTGACGATCTCCTTTGCATATCATTGATGAGATGAACTCTGTCTGATTTTTTGTGGATGTAATAATTAAGCATTACACCAAAGTTTTCCGCCTTGTTGTTGGCCGACGATTCTCTTTCAATTAAATCCGAGATTTTAGCATTAAGAGCGTAGACTTCTTCACTCTTGTTCTTTATCTGCAGAAGCATTGCCTTCTCTCTATCATTGAATGAAGCACTTACTTTCTTCATTTCTTGAATAGTGTTGGCCATTCTTCCATTTTCTTTAATGGCATGTTTGAACATCTTGTTCAATCTTGCATGATCTTCCATGAGTTTGTTAAAATCTTCTATGGAGAGATCGTCTTCTTCTTCTTCATCTATCTCCTCGTTGTCACCCGAATCATTCATAGGTGAGTTAAAAATAGGAGAAGAACAATTATTTACTACCTCATTATTGTCGAGTCCATTGTCATGACCCATGAGACACTCATCCCATTCTTCATTTTCTTCAACGATGAAGGCTTCATCGTTTTCGGATGAGCTATCGGTTAAAGTGCTTGGAGCAGCTTGTTCTTCAGCAAGCATGGCTTTGCGTTGTTCCCTAAGCTTCTAGTCTCTCTTGTTTCTAAGTTCTTCTCTCTCTGCCTTGGAGATATCGGGGCAGTCCGTTTTGAAATGTCCTTTCCTACCACATTTAAAACAGGAAAATTCAGATAGGTCAGCCTTAACATATGAGGTGGATTTTACCTCATTCTTTCTCTCAGGTCGATCTCCAGATCGATCTCTTCCTTTGAAATTTCTGCTATTATCTTTGTAGAGTCGTTTGTATCTATTTGCCCTAAGTTCCATCTTTTGGAATCTTTGGGCCATGAGTGAGTATTCCTCGAAGTAGTTCTTGGTTGGGTAGTTTTCATCATCTGAACTCGATGAATCTTTTACTATCACAGTAGGGGGAGATTTCTTTTCCACCTCCTTTTCCTTTTGTTTTGCTTTGAAGGCAGTTTCTTTATCCTTAGTTCCTGCAACAGAATGTTTGCTAGAAGAAGAGTTAGAGTGACCATGAATACGATTAATTTCGTACTCATTGCCTGTTAGTAAATCAAACAAAGCATCAATAGTAAGAGAGTTGAATTCTGGCATCATGGGATGCATGGCGGAATAGATTTCCCAACTTGCAGGTAGGGCACGTATAATTTTGAGATTCCTTTCCCGCTGAGTGTATTTGCCTTTGTCAATGGCATCTATTTCAATCAAGATTTCAGTGAATCTATTCTTCATCTGAGCAATGGATTCACCAGGCTTCATCTTGAACTCTTCATATTTGTTGCAAGCTATGGACAGCTTGTTTTCTTGTATCACGTCGGATCCCATGCTAATGTCTCGAAGGACATCCCACATTTCCTTGGCTGTTTTGAGACGTCGGATTTTGGCCAAGTAAATTCCTCTCACGGTGCTTGAGATTAATCCTTTTGCATAGTCGTCCAGACTAGCTTCTTTCTTTTCCTCCGTTGTGTAGTCGTCCATATCCTTCTCCTTTTCAACTAGCTCAACGGTGGGTGTGGGTCCCTTTCCATCCTTAATCTCAGCGGAGTGTTTGTTCATAATTTTGATTGGTCCATTAGTGATAACGGACCACATCTTGATGTGATGAGCTCTTTGACACATTTCCAGTCTGAAGCTCCAATCTTCATATCCAGCTATGGAGAAATCCTCACAAGCTCTAGCCATTTGACCTTCCATGACTTAGAGTAGATGATTAGTTAAATGCAAGTGCAGTATGCTGTGAAAACGTTTTCAGGATCTATTCAAGAAGACCACACAGAGATAATCTCTTGTGAATTAGAAACAATGGTCAAAATGAACCACTGCTCTGATACCACTTGTTGGTCCCGAAAGAGCTAGATTGGTGTATGGGGGGGGGGGGAATACACCAATTCAAAACTTTTTAGGTTTTCTTGTTCAATACTTTAGTATAAGGCTTTAGCTCTCTTAATAACTTAAGATAGCTTGAAGTTGTAAGATAAATCTTCTTATTAGAAAGATTAATTCTCACTCAAATAATACCTTATATGTGAGTAACAATAATCAAGAGACACAAGCACAGATTTAAACTTGATTAAGGTTGTGTGCGGAAGTTGGTGGTTAATGCTCTTTATAAGATGAAAACGTTTTCTTTCTTGAAGTAGTTAAGAACCCAGATTTATATATGAGTATGAAGAAGATGATGGAGAAGTAAACCAGAAAGTAAAGAACACAAGAGTTAACGTGGTTCGGGATAAACTTCCCTACGTCCACGACTCGATCAAGACTAGATCGAAATCAACTAAAGTCTCCTTTCTTTTTACTCGTTGAGTACGAGCCACAAGCTTTATCACAACTAGATAAATACTTGTGAATACACTTCTTCTTCCTAAGATCGAAAACTAAAATCTAGGAATAAAACAGGATCAAAACTAGATCCTAACTTTGGGTTTTGAAACAAACAAATTTCCAGAAAACAATAACTTCAAGAACTGTAAACACTCAAGAGAATTCTTGATTTTTGGAGTGCTTTGAACGTTGAAAGCTTGAAGTAATTTGAGTAGAGTAATGGCAGTTTTTTCGCTTGAATTCTCGTACTTCTTTCTGGAGATGAAGGTGCTATTTATAGCCTCTTTGAAGAAACTATCCGTTGTAGAAGAAGAAGTCCTTCTTCATTGCATTAATGACTGCATTAAATGCATGGCAGTGTTGTTGAAACACGCGCTGTCAATATGAGAGTGGTTACCACCTTTCATGAGGTTTCCCAATGTATTGCCATACTGGGAATGATTCACCTTACTGAGATATTGATATTCTTGTACTTCATTCCTTAAAGCATGCTGTTGATGTGACAATACAAGGAGTGGTTGACTTGTGACAAATTTAGGTATGTCGGCAGTCCACCGTAGTTACCGTGAGGAGCAGCTTGATTTTAATGTCATAGCAGCTCGCTGACTTTTGTGTTGAAGCTTCATCTCATTCTTCTTTAACTTGCAGCAACCAGATCGTTTTTAGAATCATACGATCTGCTATATGAATGTAGAGATGATAAGATCGTTTTTGCATATAAACGATCTGTTGCTGAATATACCAGTTGGTTGTACTTCTTATGAACGCGCTGCTTCCCCCTCTTGTGATGACTTCAGAACGATCTTGTTATGAAAAGAAGCAGCGGGCTGATCCTTCTATCAAGACGAGCTGCTAAATAATTTGTAGAATGTAACAAGCTTATTTGAGAAATCAAGCTCTAAGCTAAAGAATCAGATCGTTATAAGTAAGCTTTAAAACTTCAAGCTACTTTTACAATTGTGATCTGTTAAAATATAATCTAGAAAATGAAACCAAAGCAAGCAAGATGGAATGACAGCTCGCTGTAATTACGAGGAGCAGATCGTTAATTTCTTGGAAAACGATCTGCTCTCTTTTTACTCGAGCTGTCTTACATAGGAAATAAATACTTGCAATAATAACTCATTGTGTCCAGGGTATCCAATACAAGAATAAGACAGATCGTTATTTACCTTTACCAAAACGATCTGCTTCTTTTACACTTAAGATAATCCTTAATAGATGACAATGATTATTTGGTTTTAACATTTAAACATGTAGTTTCGAGGAACATCATCAAAACAAATAAATTTATGGGGTTCCCAACAAAACCTATTTGAAATTCTACACTTTGCATGCTTAACACAGTTTTAAACTCTTTATTGCACTATAACGAACACTAACTGAATGCTTAGAGTCTATGTTTACCTTAGTATTTCTGAGATTTCTGAACGGGGGTGACTCGGGGTAACTTCGGGGCGTGGGTAAAGCTATTCTAAAATAGATTCAGTGAATGAAAAACTGAATTCTTTGAAAAGAACCAAACGATGTGTTTCAGCTAGGATCCAGTACTTAGACTGAAAAGATGAAACCAAACTTACCTTTACTGCTTCTAAATCTGAACCTTGGGTTGGAAATGGCTAAGAACTCTTCTGGGGGGGTGAGTGCTGCTGAGTGGGAGATGGAAGTGAACTGGATGTTGAGGTAATATGTGTGGGAGAGTGTTTCTTCTTTTGGGGTTGGCTTGCAACGTATATAGAGATGTGTTATACTTCTGTAATGTAAGCAGCAGAGCTGCTGTTCTCTAACATATAAATCCCTTAATTTACTCACTCTATCATCTATGCTACAGCTATAACTCAAGTGCTTTGCTATGTTCTGATTTTCATTGACTTCTGGGGCATCCCATTAATGTGATATCTTCTTATGTTGCAGGTAGAATCTTGGAGTGGTGAAGATGAGTAGCTCGACTGCTGCTTTGTTTCTTTCCTTTCCCTTGCCTTTACTCTATTCTGCTTTCCCCTTCTCCAATTAGGATGATGGAACAGAAAGTTGAGTAATGGTGTGCAGTAGCTAGTTTCTCCAATAACTTCTTAGGAACCAAATCTGCTTCACAGATTTTGTTGCTTTCCCTTCTTCGACTAAATAGTTCTAGATGTAATACCATGTGCTTCCTATATCTATGTATGATACACGGTGGTTTCAGATTTTGGGACATGAAAATTTTAGCTGTAACTATATGTATATACATGCATTTATCTATTTTAAGAAATTTGTATTCTATTATATCTTGGTTCATTAATGCAAACACTAACATTCTACTAATCACCAATTAATTACTTATGCAGTTTAACATCATCCAATTATTAATACAAATCCTATAAGTATACAACTTCACTTGTACCTATCCATAATAATATAGGCCATAATTCTTTTTACACATCATTACTGTTAAAGTTAAACATATAACCTCTATAGTATATAATCACACTTCTAATTGTTAAATACTTAGTTAAGCAATTTAATTATCTAATCGAACTTTAACTTTCGATCATGCACTCCAAGAATTCATTTAGTTCGTCTTCTAAGAAAACCTCATTTTCTAAACGAGCTTACATAAATAATTACCATACTCAAATGACTAAAATGTGCACGCAAACAATAACTACTGATATCAATTAGCTAATCGACATAAAATATGCAACGAAAATTTATTATTGAGATTTCTGATACATAATCATCAGGAAAATTTTACGGGCCATTACACGTTAGGTTTTGTAGAGTAGTAGTAATTCTGAAAAGTCAATTCACAGTGTGAGAAGGGTTTTTTTTAGTGGTTTTTAATCCACCAACTTATAATAAATTTTGTTTTTTAACATGAACATAAAAATGTGTCTATAAATATACCAACTTAATATATTATCCTCTTTTTGACTCGAAATTATGTGCATATGAAAATCCAAATTAATTATGTGAACAAAATTTATCTAACGTGGTGGACAAAACTGTATGAGGTAGATAATTTTTAAATGATGTGGAAATTAATTAAAATATTTTTTTTAGTATTAATCTTATTTAGCTCGTTTATGTGCGTGTTTTTTGTTCATCTTTTGTCGTGTTTAAATTTTAGTTGAAATCGGTTTGGTGTCTTTTAGTTCGTGTTTATGTTGGTTTTGTTTGTTATTGTTTTGGATGTAGGATGACGAAAAGGAGTTAATGTTAGCTGAAATGATGCCGAAAATGCCGAAAATGCCGAATATGCTAAGTCAAACGAAGCTGAGAAAACCGGATGGGAGCTTCCTAGGAGTTACGGGCAAAAAACGAGAGGAGAAAGAACGCGAGAGCATGGCCATATGTGAAATTGTAATAATTTTGTTTTGGCTCGTTCTCCTTCGTTACAACTCCGAATTTGGATCCGTTTGTGGCTACGGATTCCTACCGAGACGATTTTAAATTTTATGTTTTAAAATTTTTTGTATTTTGTACAGGCCAGCGGTCTCTGGGTTTCCAGCGGTCACTGGGCCTATGCTGCTTAAATGGGCAGAGAGTGCACCCCAGCGACCGCTGGGCGCGTGAAACAGATGGTTTTCTGCACGAATTTTAAAGGGGAAATGGATTTATTTTGTATTCTAACTGATCTCACTCTGTACAAAAACATAAGAATTCTCTCTAAAACACTCTAGCATTGTATTTTCACTTTGGGAAGATGGATTAAGGTGGAGAATCATCTTCTCAATCTAAGTTGTGTAATCGTAGTAAGTTTCGTTTATTAAATGCTTGCTTATGATTGTATGATGGATTGAGTAGGTTGAATCTTCACTAGGGTTTGATTTCTTATAGTTTTTTAATGTTTATTGTTATTCATGCTTGTTGTTTGGATTGTGCTTATTAAATTGTATCAATTGATCACCGTTGCAATTCCATAGACATAGGGTGAGATCGAGAGATGATCCTTGTGTCGGACCAAAGTCCAATCAATTTCAGTCGTAATCGGAGACGTATTGACTGATTATTCATTAGTTATCTTGAGTTCTTGATTGTGTGGCTTAAATACGAAAGTTGGAGTCACAATCTTATTGTAAATACGAAAGTTAATAATTAGATAGCTTTTGAGGATTCTAGCTAGGCAAATGAATGCATGAATAATCATAGCATATGATGATCTATATGGAAGTTCTTACCCTAGAACCTCAAGTCCGGATTCCATTTATTTAATTTACTTATTAGTCTTTACTTTTAGTTACTTCTATGATTTGAATTTGATAGAGTGTTTAGGACCTTTTTATGTTTCATCTCTAGCATTTGAATTAAGAACATCTGCTAAGCCTTCCTTGAGATACGACTAGGGTCAGCTTACTACGTATTATAGGCCTCTTTTAATTGCGAGAACTTAGACACACGTTTTAGGTTGAAAAAATCTAAAAGGTAATATATTTTTTTACCCACACTCTTCTATTAGTGTTTGGATTAATACATTATATTAGGGTTTAGATTAATACTTAAAAAAATTCTTCAAGTAATATATATTATTTCCCACAATCGTTAAGTGTTGATCTAAACCGTATTAATCTAAACCTTAATATATATTAATAATATGAAACATTATATTAGCTAGTGTTTAGATTAATACTTTAAAATATCATATTTTAATTAATTTTCACATCATTTAAAATTGCCTACCTCGTACAATTTTGTCCACATAATTTATTTTGAGTTACATATCAACACATAATTGGGGTATTTTTAATTTTGGGTCAAAAAAATATAATGTATTAAGTTGGTGTATTTGTAGACACATTTTAAAGTTCATGTTAAAAAGTATAATTTGTTATAAGTTCATGTATTTATAGGTTAAAAACCCATTTTTTTACCTTTACGGAAGTGTAATTCTAAAGAGAAAATAAACAGTACTTTCTTATTCTGGTAATAATGACTCTTATTAATTTTTAGCACGTTCTATTAATAAGGATTAATTTTTTTGGATAAAAATTAACATATTGGGGTAATTATTGAATTTCGTGTAATGTCATTAAATAAAAAAATGAGTAAAAAAATTACTCTCTTTATCTCATATATATCGTAAAAATGTCAATAAAATACTTACAATTTTAATTAAATAAAATTTATAAATAGTAATAAGAAATTATTACAAATAAAGGATAGAGGTGTTTTTGTATATTTTTAATAACATTGAGGGACTATTTGCATTGTCCCCCATTAATCAATAATACGTGTAAGAATATGTTGGAAAAATGGAGTACACATATTATTGCAAGTACAGCATAGAGTAGTGTCACCTACACTACCATTGAAAAAGAAATAAATACGACGACTGTTAATAGTACCCATTAAAATAATGACCATGTATACCGATTGAGTTAATATAATTCTATTGTTGTATTACATGTTCTTTGTTTTTGTTTTCTTCGCATGTATTTTGTAGGAACAATGACATGGATGATCTTTAGGTACGATGATATGGTTGTTCTTATAAGATGTATAACTGATGGTGGAGTTCATGTCACGGATTGTGTTGGCACAACATGCATAGTTTGTTAAGATGCAAGTGGAGAACAGTTGAAAAAAATAAGGAGCAGTGTCGTGACAACAAACAGAAAGCTCATATCTTTACTCCCCTGCATTTGAATGTTTGTTGCGAAATATCAAGATATGCGTTGAGATAATAGAGATGGCAAATTTTTTGTTCCGAGAAATCTGCTGTCGTGGCAGCTGTCGTGACAACGTGGACTGAGCAACAAGAAGTGCGAATAAGGAGTCCTTTTTTCTGTAGAGAAATATCCGCTTTTGAGTCAACAAGATATGGCTGCATAAGTAGTGGAGTGAATATAGGAAGCAGTTGAATAGAAGACCAAGTCAAACATGAAGGCCCTGAAATGTCGCAATAACAATGATGGTCGCACTAGCCACTAACACCACTTCTCATGTACCAACTGAAAAGAGAAAAATGAGGAAAAGTTGGTAGCTTGATTTAAGGAGAAGACGTTGGTGATTTAGTCAATTGCATTAGAAGGATTTTAGGAGAAGAAATAAAGCTGACCAAGTCAAAGGTTGTTGCCAATATTATCGCAACAACATTCTGTTACCGAGAATGTAGCAACATGACTTGGATGCAACTCAACGAGACTTGGACACTACTCCACCCCATGAATCAGTTGAGAAACTTAATGTCACGCCCGCACTCCACTAAGGGTAGTAAAGTCGGGAAAACCGTGACTTTGGAAGGGAGTAAAGAATTCGGGATAAAAATGGGGTAATGGAACAAGGACGAAACTGAAACTAAACAACAATATCATAATTGGGCGAATAATTCATCGTATGATTAGCAAGAAAGAACTTGAGTCTTATGTTCAATACATAATAACTTGTCATGAAAGAAATTCGAGTCTTAGGTTTAGTACATAATGATCTCAAACTAGCAGCGGAAAGTTACTTGGATCGCTAAAAGCTCTACGTGTATGAAGACATGTAGAACCCCCAAGAGTCAATTAATAAGAGATCGACAAAAAGCCCGAACATAGCACTTCTCCTTCATCATCGCTCAACCTGCACATTTATAAATATATGCAGGGCTGAGTACAAATTGTACTCAGTAGACACATGCCAAAATCGCACACATACATATATAATTATCATGCCATTGTAAGTGAAACATAGGGATTTTGTCTCTAAAGAACCTATGTTCACTAAAATCCTTTTGTGAAATCTTAAAGTTCGATCGATCTAAGTTCTTTTGTAATCTACCATATCTGTAACTTCTTCTTCTTTGTGTCGGGAAGGTGGCCACCTTCCACAAACACCTTGACCGGCCAACCCGCTCGATGACTCACGGTCACTTTAACCGGCCAACCCGCTCGATGACTCACGGTTACTTTGTGTACACTAGTCCTAGTAGGATAGCTATCCAACTGGGACCCGAATTCGATTCTTTTAACTTCACTGAGCAGATAGGTATCATACGAAAATCATAAACATTTTATGGCAGACAATACTTGAAACATATTTTCCATTCAAAGCTTTTGAAAAGAAATAACATAAATACGGAGAAGCACACTCATTTGATTTTGTATAGGAAAGCCTACACTTGATGTATAGGTTAGAAAGCCTACCTGGCTCGCTTCCTCTTCTAATTAAATTCGATCTTCTTGCTTAGTACATCCTCCCAGCGTAACCTTAATCGAGTTTACGAGGTGAGATACTCATTTGAGTATATACATTATTTTCTACTTTGAAAGGAAATATTATCCTTATTATTTTCGATAATTATTCCCGAGTCTTAACTCGACTATTCTTCAAGTACCTTTATCTAGAGGTGTCGTTAAATTCTTAATCAAATTATGATTTTACTTCCCACTCTTTTACCCAAATAAATAATTAGTGGGTAAAAATAAATAATTGAGCTCTAATTGAATATTTTGATCCTTAAGTCAAAATATTTAAATAATTTATTGTAAGTTAATACACTTTAAGTATGGTTTATAATTTCATCACTATCATGATTAAATTCTAGCTAAGTAAATAATTCCCTTAAGGTCAATAGTAATATTCTACACTTGGATAAAGTCCAAATTAATTAGATCTTGATCCAATTAAACTACTAGCTATTAGCCCAACTAAATAAATTTCAACCCCTTAATATTGATTAAGGGTCTGGCCCATAAGATTAGAAGATTTCGGCCCACTTAAATTGGCCCATTCCAATTAATTCATGATAGGCCCGCTAGCATGATTCGACCCAATTATGAATTAAGTTTGAGCCCAGTAACTTGCACTCTTGGCCCATGAACATTTTCTAATCCTCCCACCTTAATCCTAAAATCTTAATTTAATCTAATATAACCCTAATCCTACTCTTAAGATTAAGTTTAGGCTAACCCTAATCCTTTTTTCCTTCCCCGGCCTCCACCTCCTTTCTTTCTTCTCCTTATTTTCCTTATTCTCTCCAGACACTTCCTTCCCCCTCCCATTTCTTTCTTCTATCGCCTATCTCTCTTTCTGATTTTCTTCTAAATCTCCTTCCTTCTCCTCCCTTCTCAGCTCGCGGTACTCTCTTCTCCGGCGACATTCCTTTCAGTCTCTGTTCGGTGCCACGCCCCAGCGCCGGGGTGTGCTCGTTGGGGCTCTTACCATCGTCGGATTTCGGCCGTCGAGACTCCAGGGTGAGACCTTGTTCTCTCTCATTTAAATCTTCCTCGAGCTTTAGTTTAAATCTTTTTTTTTCTTTCGATTCAATTGTTACATTTGGGTTTCGATTTTCCATTTCTTAAAAGCATAAACTCTCGATTTGGTTCTTCCCAGTGGCGCGTCAGTGCTTCGCCATCCCTTATGTTCTGTCTTCTGAATTTTTTTTCTTTTAAATTTCGGTTTCAAATTTCAGATTCTCTACTCTCTCTTTCTGTTTATACGCTCCCTTCTTCTTCTCTCCCTCAACTTCTATTTCTGAACTCTCGATCTATTTCTATTGTTTACTCAGGAAACGAAACCTCCTTAGCTCCAGACTTCTCTTATGGAAGCTAATTGGTAATTCGAGGTAAAAGATCTCATCTTTCTTTATTTTCTGTTCTTACTTAATTTTCGATTCTGCTTCTGCATGTTAATGGTTTGAACTAAGACTCCTTTCTTATTAACTTTGTTTCCAGTAGCTCTCTATATCTCCCTAAATTTCTATTCCAGTGGTGCTCGATTTTTTTTTTCTGATGTCCAAGAAGGTAAGTGTTTGTCTTAATTCCATCAAATTTCTGTTTTGCTAAAAAAAAACTTAACTTATTCTACATGTTATGCTTTCATAGATTTCTAAGATTTTCCCGTTTCTGGCTTGGGGATGTTTGATGGCCTGCTGGGAGTTTGGTGGGAGTTAACATTCTGTTGATCTTTTCTTCACCGAGAAAATCATCAACTTAAGCTAAGTCTTATGCTTTAATTAACTAGGTGCTTTCTGTCTTTAAGTGCTTGTGGTTGTGTAGTGTTAGCAGCCTACTGATTCTTTATAAATATGAGATGATCTGTAAATCATGAACTGTTTGCTAATCCGGAGCTTAGAACCCCCTTTTTAACCTTCAAGTTATTATTCAGTTAACTATACATATATGTTCTGCTTTATAATTGCTTAACCTGACAAACATGTACTCACTCTGCTCCTTATTTTCTGATGAAAATTGCTATTTTCTGATTTCTAGGTTCTATGTACTAGCCTATGTTTTGTTTCAAAACTATGAACATATATACTAAGTTCATACTCCGGCCTTTACTGATCATATTACAACATATGTATATATATTTTTCTGTTTTCATGGATTAATTAGGAGAGCAGGATACTATTTATAGTTTAAGCATAATCATAATTTAAAACTCTAGAAGATATGAACTATATGCATAGCTAAAGCTTTTAAATTCCTTACCTCAAGCACTTCCACTATTTCACTCTTTGTTGACTCAGCGTGACTCCACAGTTGCGATAATTTTGTGTGAGTTAAGGAGGGTGTGAGTTGGTGTGGGGGATGCACTTATATATAGTGTTAATATGGGATGTGATGGCTTCCAAATTTGTCTCTAAGTTCTGATTTTGCAGGTAAGGAGTATGGGTATAGTATAAAACAGACTTGAAGCTTTCCCCTTTGAATCAACCGATTCTTTTCTTTCTCCTTGAGCCTTGTGCTCAGTTTACCATTTCAGCACACTACCACATTGATTGGTACTTATGAATCTTGTTTAGATCTTGCCTACCTAGAGTAGAAAAATATGCAGCAGTTGCAGCCTTATTCCTTTCATTCTTTCAACTTGTTCCAGCTTTTTGACTTCTTATTTTTATCTTACTGGTCTAACTTGGTATTTTTGCAGGTTCTGATTTCTGAGAAAGAGTGTAGAAGTGTGGTTTATGCCTCCCTCACTTAGCAGCCGTCCACATCCTCCTTTTTCTAGATTTGAGTTCTTTTATAATCCCCCTTTTTGACTTTCATACTCTCCTTTATGTATGTACTTATTGATGTAATATCTTTCTTTAGATTAGAGGTAAAATCTATGATGTAAGACTTTCACTCTACCATCTACACGGTGGTATTAATGTTCAAAGTGTTTCTTTTAATTAGGTGTCTTCTTTTACACCAATTACAATATTACATACGATATGTATAAATATATATGTAGTTTCATTTAGAATTTCACTTATTAAATTACCAACCATACATGCATATATATATATATGTATAGGAGTACTATCTTATACTATGTTCTCATTATAGTTATCTAATAATAATAATAATAATAATAACTATAAGTCCTTTGGGAAGAATTAAATGATAAGCTCTCTTAATACTAAATACTTAAGACCTTGGTTTCATCTTAAACCAAAATTTTTCTTCACTTATAGAAACTCTCATTAATATACTACAACGATTAATATATAATATAATTATCGCGTTCGAATATCATTTATTTCGGAATTTAAAAAGACGGGGTATTACACTTAAGGAGTTGGAGCTTATAAATAAGAGAGTTTCTCAGAGTTGAAGCGGCGCAGTTTTTTAGAGAGATTAATCATCTTTTGTATAATCATTTACTCTCTTAGTTCTTTCAATCTCATTTATGAGTTATACACTTAAGATTGTATTTTTGTAAAGTAGTTGATAGGATAGTTAGAATTCGTCTACTATCTGTTGCTAATTTGTTTTCGTTCTTTTAATAAAATATTTCTAGTCGTGAGACTCGTGTGGATAAATCTTAACCCACGCAAAAATACATAGCGTGTGTTCTTTGTGCATTTACTGCCTTGGTAATTGTTTTTATAAAACAAACGCAATCTAGTAGAGATATTACTATGTTAAGTGGAAACTGTTATCAGAGTTGCTGGTACAACACATGTACAACGGTTGAGATATACTTTCATATACAAATAAGCACATAGTGCGTGTGTTTTTCAATTTAACAATTAGGTTTATTATAGTATGATGATGTACTCCAGCTCGAAACATACACAGATTAGTATGAGTGAAAATTGGTCTGTTGGAATTTGATCTTTAACAAAATTAAGAAATTGAAGGTTAAGACATTTATAATTAAATCTATCTAAATTCTAAAGTTAAGACATCGTAATGTCTAGTGCTATTCAACTCACTGAAGAGGAGAGGTAGAAGAGATATAGGTTAAGAGATGAAAGTGATATAGTCAGGTCATCTTATGGAAGTAATCTGGTCTGGATAGGCGGGTGATCTGGTCCAGACAGATCAGCTCACTTGAAGGGAATGACTTGGTCTGGATAGGTAGGTGACCTGGTCCAGACAAAACAGGTCAGTTTGAAGATGGAAGTGACCTAGTCTTGGACAGATCACCTCATCATCTACCTAGTCCAAGCAGGTCAATGGCAGTACTATGCACTGCCCACTTGGGGCAGATCACCTTTCTTGTGGGAGACATGCCAGTGACTGCAAGACTACCTTACCATGTTCGAGAAGGAAATCGATGCAGTGACCAGATACAAAGAAGATTAGGCGATCGAGCTGCCTACTGAAGCTACCTTGTATTTCAACACTTAGGCGTTTTTAGAAAGTTTTACATGTGGAGTTTGGGTCATACCTGTTATGGGCCTAAACTCATGGGCTTTGTACTAGGGTTAGCATTTATGTCAATATGTACTCGATAGTTAACGTGCAACGTGCAGGGCAGTAGAAATCGGTTACATCAAGCAAAGGACTTATGATGGAACGTTATGTACTGTAAAAGCAACTTTGTCCCTGATTATCAAACTTAAGACATTTTATTAGAAATCTCTCTCTCAAATTTTTTTTTCAGAAATGCATGTTTGAAAATCCGTCCATCATGACAATATATATTTAAGTGCATTGTATTAGAATTCATAAATTTTGAGAATTTATATTATTGTATTTTATTAAAAATATTTTTTCCATAAATGTCTATATGAAATATAGTGTCAATTTGTTTCATCTTGTAGTGCTTAAGAAATGTAATTATGATCTATGTGATCATCATGTAAGTATGTGCATATAATGCAAACTATCTATATATATAACTAATTAAGTATTTATGCCAAATCTTTTAAAATTATTCAAAAGATTCTCTATTAACCTAGAACTAATTAGGGTAGTTATATTAGGGTATTAACCTAGAACTAATTAAGAGCTACAACTAGAGGTAGTTATATTAGGGTAGTTTGTAAGAAAACATAAGTGATACTTGTCACATAAGCACAAGCTAAAATTTGAAGCTCATCTTCCCCATCCAAGTCATCTAGCTACCATCCTCTCTATTCTAACACTATGGTTAACCTTATTCATAACAAGCAAATATTTCTTCTACCATTCATTCTGAATATCACTCATCCATTAAATTGTTCAAGAGCTCTTCGAGACGAATTTGTGGACATCAAGATCATAAAAATCAGACATTGTTTGAGTCTTTTTTTTATGTGCAAGACAAAATTGGTACAAATACCCTTTCTTCCTCTCTCCTCCTCATTTTTCACCCAACATATATTTTATAGAGAGAGGCTATGCAGCACACTGCCCAAATGTTGTCGGACCACAGTCGATCATCGTCGGAAAAAAAAATTTGGTGACCAAATTTCACCTCCAGATTTCTCTCGACATGTTCGTTCCATTTGTGGGTTCTGATCATCCAAAACAAATGGATGGAAGTCAGTCATGCAAGGCCAAAATCGTTGTCAAAGTAGTAAGTTTGAAATCTACAACCTTCTCTTACTTCTCACCCCGTATCTCTACCCTTTTTACAACTACCCTCCGACAAGAAGAGAGTAGCTCCTGCAAGGAGAGGGGAACTCCAGCGAAGTCCACCATCAAAGCTTCATCTTGACTCAATCACCTTAGTTCTTCAATAGTATAGTCATTCTTTCTCTTTACCGATTTTAGACCGGAATGTGATAGAAGTAGGGGGTTTCTTGTGTTGATATGTGATGAGGTAATTATTTAATTTGAGGATTAGTAGTTTGATGTTGTTTTGATAATGAAACATGAAGAACTAGGGAATTGAGTTTTGTTTTCCTTTCTTATTGTTGTAAGTTGTGCTACGCTTCTTCCTCGTAATTTAAATACAGTAAGAGTCTCCAAACTTTGATTATTTTTGTATAATAAAATACTACATCGAGTAGGAGTAATCTTCAACTTGAATAAGTCAATTTCGTTATATTTTCTATTTGTTATGAGTTTTGCAAAATGGTTGTGCATTTAAACTGTCAAATCCTACAAAAATTTTGGCATTTGTCTAACTTTTAAAACTCGATAGTGAAATGATTTTATGTGTTTTATTTTCATAACATAAAAACTTTAATACTTTATGATCACTCTCAAATTTTGATTTCATATAGTTCGAGTTATTTTCAATTTATTATGATTTTCAAAGTTAACTATTCATATAACGAGAATAGGTGTTCTTGTGAAAATCTGAAAAAATGTGTAATTTCAAAACTATGCGATTTTCTTGTAGATTTTTGGCTCAATGAAACCAAAAGTGTATAAGACACATTCCCTATAATTTTAGTAGTATGTGTGTAAAATTTCACATTCATAAGAGTTCGTTAGACAGAGTAACTAAAATTCATCTTTTAATTGTCTAAAAGGTTTGGAAAATATGACCCCAAGGTTTTTTTCTCTCAATGGATATAAAAAAATAATTTTTTGGATATATTCTTTTGAAAATCATTGACTTTGGGATGTTGGAAACCCATTTTTAAAATTTCACAAATTTATCATTAGTGGTTTGTGAGAAACCTTATTTCAAAATGAGTGTACATAAATTTTCGAAGAAAACTAAATTGCAACATTGTCTTGGCTAAATATATGAAAAATAGTATGAATTTGATCTGGCCAAAATTCTTTTGGAAAAACTCAACTATGTCATGTACAAAATCCTTATATAATTTGTTTCAGATTTAACCATCAAGATCACTATTAGGTTGGAACGAATCTTTACTCGAAGTTGATGGACGATATGATTATATAAAGTACTCATGTAATAGAGATAAAAGTTAATCTTTCTATGGTGACGACTCGAATTGACTAACAAGTTATTGAAAATTTTTAAGTAGTTAGCAGACGAGTCTTGTAAATGATGATCACCGGGTAATTAATAGGTCGATGTTAGAATGATTATACATTAAGTTCACGAAGTGTTAGAAGTGCTTAAGGTTGGAGAAGGGTTAGCGCCTATCAAATTGTACTTAGCCAAGGATCAGTGGGTTTTCTCTTATGTAGGAATAGAGACCAGGACTTGAATGGTTTCTTCCTTTTCTGTGTTGTAGATTGAGCTGGTGGTGATGGTCTATCTGCTCTTGGTGGCGAGAAAGGTGTCTAGAAGGCGTTCTCCCTTTCAGCTCTCTCTGCTTCTCTCTGCTCTTTGATAGCTTTGTCCTTGTAAAATTGTGCCCTGAAATGAGGTCACAAGCTTGATCAGGGCTAACTCCCTGTAGTAATAACCCAACCACCTGTGCACTTTCATCATTTGTCATAGACTTCTTGCCTTTGTCTTGTTGTTGTGGTTGCTGCTGTTGTTGTTTTGATTGAAGAGTGAGATCTGGTCTAAGTGGAGTGTGCTGTCTTTGTTCTGGTTGTTTCTGTGTTGGCTCCTTTTCTTTGCCTCCTGTGCCACCCTTATCACCTCCTTTTCTTTCTTTATGTGATCTTCCTTCCCCATTTTCGAAATCATCAAATCTAGAGCACTAGTGAAATCTAAAAAGAGATTGTCAATATGAGTGGTAGACAAGACATCAAATCTAAAAATTGATTTTATTTGTGATTGGGCCTTATAATTAGCATCCAAAATTTTTAAAACAAATAAAGTGAAACAAATGAAATATTATGCAATTTAGAGTCAGAACGATACTCATTCTACATCTAGTATGAGGTCAAGAGGATGTCTAATTTTTTTTATAGGAATATAATATTATGAATATTTAATTATAATAATGTTTCATATATATTATGTCATGTGGGTCAACTCAAAAATCAAAAGATATAGAGTTTCATTGAAAATTTTCTAACCCAAAACAAATTTTGCCCGATTTCTTTTAAATCGAATATAGTTTGAGACCCATTAATTGGTAAGGTTTGATAATTGAGTTGGTTTACCAAATCAATTACTGGAAATTCTTGATGTCATTTAATAGTACTTAACGGAAATACATAATCAAGAATAAATTTAGATTTATAATTAAGTATGTGATGAGTGTATAAACATATTAGATAAAAGACTTATTGATTGCAAGCTTCCGAGCATTCCTATAGCAGTAGAATCCAACGATAAGATATGCACGTGTATCACCAGTTCGATGAAGGAACAATTCCCAATACAATAATTCATAGAGAGAACTCTAAGAATTTATCTGTGAAATATATGTATCTATTTATAATAAATAATGTTGGTGATAAACTCTAAGTTTAATAAGTTCATATTCTTAAATTTCTTTTATTAATTAATATTTATATAATTAATTGAAGTCCATTTAATTCTAGTTCGAAGATATAATTATATTTCATTAACCTCACTAATCAAACACAAAAAATGCAAAGAATATTGAAGATTGACAAAGATTTTATCACAAGTTAGGTTTCTCTTTTTTAGCTTCCTATAATATATGAGAAACCAAACTAGCCCACTACAGTTATGGATAGCATGTTCTTCCCGAAAAAAGAAATGTTGTATAGGAAAATTTTGGTATTGTTTGTGTAGACATGTCTACATGCAGTGTGCTATGCTATAGTGGGTGCAACTTTTACTGTGAAAGTGAAAGAGTTGCCGTCATTTATGGAAGCATCACTATCACCTTCCCTAATCCCCACACCCACCAAATAAGGGATTAAAAGCCTAAGACTTCTTTTTAAACTTTTATGAGACTAAAGTAGGCTTTGACCTCAAGACCTTACCATATTAATTTTGAATGATTTTGGAGTTATTATATGAACAGTCGTTATATGTGTACATTTTGACATTATATATATATATATATATGATTTTGGATCATATAAAAAAGGATCCATAGGTGAAAAATGAGAAAAAACATTATCCATTAATTTTAATCAATCAATGGCTGTGATTTCATCTGCAAAATAACTTTCATTTATAAAATAATTTTCATGTTTCTACGATAAAAGAAATATTTATATCAAATCAAATTAATTTCAACCATTAAATATATATACAGAGGACATAAATATATGATTTTTTTTTTCTCATATAAACTTAATCCTTGTGTGTCAGTTTATGTTACCATTCTTTGAATTATGGATTATAAAAAATTAAGTTAAAATGAAAATGATATTGGATCACGTTACTGGGTCAAACGTGTGAGTCACACACTATAAAAATCAAAATATGAATCTTGAAAATTATATTACCCCTACTTAACTATATATTTCTCATTTTTATTTATGGTCCGTAATGAATAATTTTTTTGAAAAAACAGTATAACTGTTAGATAATTTGTTCTATATCAAGTGGAAAAGGGTCCCATATGGATATTGATCTCTAGCAATTTTTATTTGTCTATACTTTTATGAGAATGAAAATATGGAAGCGGTGAAACATGACTGGTGAAATATGTTGAGAAGTAGAACACAATCAAGATAATTGTGAATAGTTATCAACCACCCAACATATCATGCCATTAACCATTTCTAGGTATTTTATAGTTTTTATAGATAGTTTAATTTATTAATAAAGCTCGAAATTTTAGTGTGCGTGTGCAAGTTAAAATTTTAATAAAATATACATTATAATTTTTCTGTCCTACTAAAAGTGATTATAAGAGATTCGACACAAAAATTAAAAAAATAATGTTATTTGAATTTGATCTACCAAAACTTAAAACGTCTAATGTCGACTATTTTAATTTTTGCAATTAACAGTATTTACGTAATCACTCTTTGAAAAATTCTCTATTATCTTTCCAAATAAAATTTTGTTTATTTTATGAACTCCAAGAACATTGTAAATGCATGAACCTTGAACTTGTTATAATAACAAACTTATCCAAAATAAAATCCTCTCTACCTTCTCACTTCATCTGTCATCATAGGTTGCTCCACATTATTGAATCTTTTAACTTGCTATTCTGAGAATAGAAATTTAACTGCATCAACTCACTCATACATCCATTTTTGTTGGACCACACTTCTTAATAATTATTCCTAACCGTTATCATATGTATAATGGGATTGTGGCCCAATTGCATATGGGGTGTCTCTATGGACCCAGCACATGCACTTGTATCAATGAAATTGTGAAAGTATACAACTGCTGATTAAAAGGACACCAAATATATGTCCAAAACAATAAATGAATAGTACTCCCTTCGTTCCACTTTAGTTGTCCAATATACCATATTGGAATGTTCCACTTTAGTTGTCCAATTTCCTATTTGGTCTCACTTATGAATAAAATAATAATAAAGAGAAAGTTGATAGATAGATGTTAATTAATGCTTTATTAGTATGCGGTCCGGAAAGAAAATGGACAACTAAAATGGGACGAAGGGACTATAATGATGATTGTATATATATTCGTTGGATAAATATGGAATAACTGGAATCTTGTTTTTAGATGCTTAGTCATCTAAATAATAAAATAACAGTCATCTTTTTATCATCATGAAGATTGAAGAATCATATCTCAAACTATGGAGATGAATATGACTCAAATGATTTAGTAATTATGTCACGCCCCGACCCTCCGCCCTCCCCGGCAGAGTCCGGGCGCGCGACTAAAAGGATAAATAATTGAAGGATAAGGTGGAACACTGATTATACTGAAAGACTTGACTGAATTGAAAGATCATTTGATAACTGATTGCAATTCAACTGAAGATTTAATTTACACAATCGGCAACTTCGCCAAACAAAACTGATTGAAGCTCACGCAGCGGAATGAGGATCGACTGAAGTCTACGTGTATGAAGACACGTAGACACCCAAGACTTTAAATAAAGACCGACAAGCCCACCATAGCATCTCCTGTCATCACGTCTCAACCTGCACATTTATAAATACATGCAGGGCTGAGTACAAACGTACTCAGTAGACACATGCCAAAACCACGTACATACAATATAATTGTCAATGCCGTAAGAGTGAGACATAGGGATTTTGTCTTTAAAAGCACCTACGTTCACTAAATTCATTTGTGAAAGCTCCTATTGTTCGACAGATCTGTCTAATTTTCTTTAGTATACTGGCCATATCTGTAATTTGATTGTACTGATAATTTATGGTACCGAGAAGGTGGCCACCTTCTACGGACACCGGACCGGCCAACCCGATCGATGACTCACAGTCCACTGAACCGGCCAACCCGATAGATGACTCCCGGTTTACTGTAACCGGCCAACCCGATCGATGACTCACGGTTATATGTGCACAGTTATTTCGATTTACAATTCTTCGGATCCTTCAACCAAGTACCCTTAATCAGATAGGCATTTATACAAAACATAAATCATTTCGGCAAGACAACACTTTGAAACATAATTTTCTCAATTTGAAATCATTTTGAAAGCGACATAAATAGCATATAGGCACACATAATTTTATTTGTAATAGAAAGCCTACTTGGATAAATGCGATTGGTACTTGAATTGATCTCGAAATGCGAGGTAGATCTCTCGTAAGAACCTTGGAAAAATCTCGTATAAATTAAAATGCCCTTCGTGCATTTGAAACATTTAATCGTAAGATATATCATTCTTGATTCTTATTTCGACTTGTTAATCGAGATATTGATTCTTCAGATCAATATTGTTTATAAAGTGTTGAATCCTCGATTCAATTACTCTGGTAATTGCCCTTTAAGGACAATAAGTGTATTAACACTTAATGATAAATTTTATTCTCAATAATTAATCATTCAATTAATATTATAAGTTCTATTTATTTAACTCTTTACATAACCTTTAATATTAATTCTTTAATTCAATCCTTAATAAATTTAGAGACATTAAGTCTCTTAATTTAAAACTCAATTATTAACTAAATTAGATTTTCTTAATTACATACTTAGGCTTTAACTTCTCCAAATTAATAACTCTAAATATTAATACTTAATTTATAGTATTAATTGATTTAGCTCACTCTAAAAAAAACAAGCTTATTTTAATTAATTCTTATCTTATTTCAATGTTATACTAGTCCATTTAATTAATTAAGTGAGACTAATAATTAATTTAATTAGTTATGTATTAATTAACTTAATTTTAGTAACTGGGCCCATTCCAATTATTATGGCCCAATTTTAATATATTTTTCGGCCCAGTATAATTTAAACCCTTGGCCCAATTCATTTCCTCCCTTAAGGCCAGAAACAAATAAATCCCAGCCCACTCATTGTGCTAACCCGGCCCAATTAACCTTAAATCACTTAAGCCCAATTTATTCCCTTCACTTTGGCCCAGACTGATTAAATCCTAGCCCAGAAACCTGTTCCACCCGGCCCGTAACCCCAGCCCATACCCGGCCCGTTTCTAGAACCCTCTAACTAACCCTAACTATTTCCCCTTCTCACAGACACCTCTCCTCTTTCCCCCATCTCTTTCTCTTCGTTTCTCTCGCTCTCTGCCATTCAGTCTCTCCGCCCCTTCCCTCTCCTTCTCCAACCTTTCTGTCTCTCTCTCTCGCTCTCTCTTACCCTCTGCCTCTTCTCTATCTCTTCATCCCTCTTTCACCCTCTCCATCTGCTTTCTGCTCTCTGTATCTCCCTCATCACTTCTCCACTTCTCTCGACTGCAGGGTGAGGAGCTCGACTGAAGATGGCTGTCGACTAGCTCATCCCTTCCTAAGGTATACTCTACTCCTTTTCTCAATTTTTTTTATACTGAGTGTTTTGATTCGAATTTTTCCAGCTTCCTTCCTCTTTCTCACTCGATCTGTTTCTGTTTCCCCTCACTCTCACTGCCCTGTTCTTTCTCTCCAGATTACCTCTTACTGTGGGGTTTCCACTTCTGAATTCTTCCCAAGGAGGTAATTAACTTTTAAATTTTCTGTTTTAAATTTTCTAAACCTTATCGGTGACTGCATGTTTAGAGGTTTGAAACCAAGATTTAATTTTGAAGGTGTTTGTGTGAATTCTGTATTTTTCTGAAATGGTATTCGGTTTGGTTGATTTAGGGTTTGAGATAATTTGGAGGTGGAGTGAAGCTTCTGATTCAGGAACTGCCGTGGGAGTAAATTTTCCTCCTCCTCAGGTAACTTTCTAGCTAATCTCCCTTACCACCCCTTAATTTACATTGTGATTTGATTAGATTTTAAAGGCAGTTCGAGTTTCCCATTAGGCCCTTAATACATTTTGAATTTTTCAGTTTATGGTTTTGGAGAGGGTTTAATTACTGCTGTGGTTTGGTTGGTGTTTAGACTGTTCAGTGATACAGTTCTGTTTGGTGGTTTGGGGATTCGATGGGGGATTTGATACTTTCTGCTTCTGTTAGGTAAATATCTATATATGATAAGCTCAATTTCCTTTATTTTCTTATTAAGTGTTTTGACTTCCAAATTTTCTTTTACAGGGATCAGTTTGGGATGGAGGTGATTTTCCTTAAGACCACTGAATGGAAGAGTTGCCTAAGCTAAGATTTTATTTTTCCTATTTTGGATATTTAGTTTGAAGTAATTGTTCTTGGGTCTGCAGTATGTTTACAGATTGTTTATATTTCTGACATGTATATAACAACCAATTTAGGTTCTGAACTTATTTCAAAGTTGATGTTTATTCTGGACATTTATGCATATATTCTGATTTAATGACTGCATTTAATCTAGGATCTAGAATTTGTTCTCTGTTTTAAACAAATGCTCAGTTTGACCAAAGCATGAATTTCTATTCTGTTCTATGTTCTGGACATTACTGGAGTAAGCCTAGGTTCTGTTTTATAATGCTTATCAAAACTGCGAACATATATTAAGTGCATATTCTGGCCTTTAAACTGGGATTTTAAAACATGGTTATGTACATATATATACTGAGTTCTGAAACACCCTACAATTGTGTCTTACTTTCTGTAATCTGCAACTAAGTTTATGTTTTAAAAGTTGGAAAAACTGCAGTTGTTACTTCTGTTTTCATAGTTTAATTAGGAGGCAAAATGTAGTTTTATAGTTTATAATTGTAAGTTGAACTATAAGAGATATGTATTGAAGTATAGCTAGAGCTTAGATTTCATTACCTTAACTTGAACTACTTCTTCTTCTTGTGTGTTAACAGATTTCTGTACTTCTAGTGTTTTGAGTGTGTTTTTGGGTGTGGTGAAACGTTTCAAAGGCAGCCCTTATGCTCCTTTTATAGTTGGTGAAATGGGTGTTCTTTATCTTAAGACTTAAGGCTTAGATAGCTTAGTGCTTAAGGTTAGAGTCTATATTAATAGACTTCACTCTATTATTTGTAGGGACATTGTATGAAGACATGGATGAAGGACTTCTCTCCTCTCACTCAACCGAAGACTGCAGCATGAAGAGCTGTTTTCTCTCCTTTAATTCAGCAGCCATGCTGCTTATTTATCTTTACTGCAGTAGCATGTTACTTGTTTCATTCTTTACATTTGTTTAATTAAATGCTCATCACTTCCTTACACTTATGGAAGTAATTTATTCTTTCCTTTGTTTTATAAACTGCAGTAGCATAGCTGTTTTATGTAATACTTAGATATTTTATTTGCTTTATGAAATGCTTCATAGTCATAGTTGCAGTGTGGTACCAACACATATATATATATAATGTGATTTTCAATCAAGTGTTTCTACTTCTTAGCTTTCCTTACTTTACTTTATTTAATGCATATGCATGCATGTACTTGAGTGAAATTCTTTGTTTCTTCCACAATATAGCTTTCTGTAGTTTTAATAAATAGAAATATACTATGCATGTGACTCTTATGTCTTGTAACATTTTAGTAGCCTAATTATATATATATAACCGTGTGATGTGGTTCATTTATTTTGTACATGAAGAAGTTCAACCCCATATGTATATACATATACTTGTAATTTGAATACTATGTAGATAAAATTTTAACTACACATAAATTTGTATGCATCATCTTTATCTTCATATAATTCTTTAATTTAACACACATACCTAATTTAAAAGTTTTATTCCAAATATAACACTTATACTTTAATATTAAAATTTCTTAAGATATAATTAAAATTTCTATGATTACTTATTTATCTAATATCAAAACTTCCCTTCAATTAATAAATTTCATTAATTAACTAAACTTCATTAATTAACTAAACGTTCAAAATTTTATTAATCAAGAAATCTTTAATTGCTTATCATCTTAAACCAAAATTCATCTTCAAGTAGATTAACTTCCATTAATAAACTGAAATATTCACAATATATATATTAATAATCGCGTTCGAATATCGGTTATTTCAGAACTTAAAAAGACGGGGTATTACAAATTATCGAGTGTTTGTTTTGCATAGAGAATTTAAATAATAGTCCCTCCCTCCCCTAACCTTGATACAATTTTTTATTGGGACGTCTTACTAAACTTGTCACATTTCTAAAATAATAAAAATTATACCTTTAAAAATGTATGGACCCTACCACCTTTATCACTCTTACACTACTTTATACACTCTCCTTAATAACTGTGTAAAATTTTTGTGTCATTCTTTTTGGGACGGAGGAATAAAATAACAGTAATGTAAATAATAAATAAGTTAATATTTTATTCAACATTATTCATGTTTAATATAGATATTATATTTCATCAAGATATATACATGTTTATACATTATAATAATATGATAAAAGTAAAACAAAAGATCAAAATAGAACAACAAGCTAATAATATTAAGAAATTTATCCATCAACAATTCAACCCGTTTACCAATGTGATTAACAATTTGATTCAACACAAATTTAAACGTAGTGTTTTGATTTTGCATGTGAAAGTATGATAAATAGAGTTTGAGTCTCACTTGTAATTGCTTTTAATTGAAATATATATATAGATTGAATGAACGATGTGAAGCCAAGTTACTATAAATAACAAATTTCAAATATTAACTAACATTAATAACGGGGACTGAGTATATAATTAATTCTACCCGCCCTTTTACTTTTCATATCTCATTTGTTAATTAATAAGACAAAGACATAAAAAGAATGTACTATTCCGCCCCTATAAACTCCTAAAATAAAAAAATATATATATAATTACACTATATTTAAATTATATAGTCGCGTCACGGATGACTCACTCAAGTCGGATAATTCTCAAATAGTTTATTCAAAGGGTCATCTTTAGTGAATTTAATTTATTGAGTAACCTTTGCTCCCTTTCGTTTATCTTGGTTAAACTATTTCAAATTTTATTTTGATTCTTTAGTTGAATCCAGTTATTGTTTTTGAGACTATAGAGAAAATTAACAAATAAAAGGGTGTTTCCTTGTTTTTAAACCCTTTATTCCTTTTTTGAATCATTGGATTTAGACATAATTTCAGTGTTTCTTAATCTTTGAACTCGAGACCTAATGTATTGGGCATAACATCTTACTACTAGGCCAACATAGACAGGCTATAAATTGCTTCTAATACATCCTATGCGAACCAATATGTGAACGATGCAGATTTCGCAAGAATTTCAAGCTCAAGTAAAGTATAAAAAATGATTTAAATACTTAATCACACAAATTGCCTTAGAATTCGAAAAACTATATGCGCCAATTGTCTTCGAACGACTTCCTTTGATCTTCCCATCTCGGAAAATTTTAAGCAATGTGAAAATATAGGTGTGACACGACCATTTTGCCCATTCTGCGTATTATGAATTGACCTGAATAATTGATTGGGTGATTAGCGAAGAATGCCCTATTACGCAACTAATAGGTATAGAATACCCTCTTTTGTAAAAACGTATGTAAAATGCCCAAAAAGACCGTTATACCCCTGATTATTTGTTTTATTTGTTAAAAAATCATTTTTGAGGTATTATATGTTTAAAGAAATCCAGAATTCTTAGTATATCGGCTGGAAATATTCCTCGTACCCTATACTGATTCCCTTTATCGGACAGTGGGTCTGGTCTTTAACAATGCCACGTACAAAAATTTTGGAAATTTTTGACTAATTAATACTCTTAAGATATATAACGTTATTAATTTCAATCGACTCCTAAAATGGTATCAGAGCCCTAGGTTTATTAAGGAATTATATTTATTTATTGCATTTAATTATTTCCTAACGGAGGAGACTCCAAGAAAATATGGATCCGGACGCTTGTCCGAGATGTATTAGTTACAGGAATTTTCTCCAACTATTGGAGATTATGGAAAGACAACACCAAGAGAAATATCTCTTTTGGGCTAACAAGTTAGATGAAGGGACGAACGGTCCTTTATTTATAAACGAGAGATCACGGATCCTCCTCATGATGAGTAGATACCAAGATCTACAAATAGCAAACCTTTCACTTCAAGGAGAGGTGAACCAGTAAATGGAAATGGGACATTCAACCTATTTCTAATGAATCAAGACAGGAGGGAATGCACTCCGGTCTTCCGAGAAATCGACCCCGATATATCAAAATTCTCTGTTGATTTAAGGGAGATCCAGAAGACGGTACAAAATTATGGCAACCGCCTAATTAATGTACCCCAGGAGATAAAAAGAATATCAAGTCAACAAGATGAGATACTAACCATCTTGCAAGATATTCAGAGTCGAGTTGGCCAATTGGAGAACAGATCTCTTCCCGAAAGAAGGAACCGGATGCTATTCCCCGAAGGGCCAAAATATCCTATACCAGTGAAGGATAAAGGAAAAGATCCTCAAGTGGAAAGATATGTACGATTATTTCAAGGTGAAAAATCATGAGTGACCTTGAAAGAATCGGACTTGAAGATCTACAAGAGTTAGCAGAATCTTTTGCTAACATGAAGGTGGTTGATCTCAAGATGAACCAACACCAGATAGTGGAGGGACATGCTGCCGTGCCATTAAATCAGCAAGTGCCACCACCACCTGAAGAACTCATGAGAGAAGCTCGTGATTTCCATGCTGGACCATCATATACCGCAATGGTACCAGACGAGGCCATACTGATGGAGAGAACTAGAAGGAGACGACAACCCAGAATCCAAGATTCACCGGTTGGAAAGGCTACCCTAGATCCCATCCATCCATATGGCGTGATGCTTGATCTTGATGAAGTCAGCTTCAAAGATCGAGAATCAGTGATCGACGAGTGGGGAGGAGCGATGCGGATTGCAGCAGCTACTCTCGACGTTAACAAAGAAGGACTGGTTAAGATTCTTGAAACCAGTCTCGCAGGCGTAGTAAAAATCGCCTGGGAAGGATTACACCTCGAAGTAAGAAATCAATGCTTCGAGGTGGAATCCTACTCGAAGATTATCCGAAGAATGAGTGTCCTCTTCAAAGACCATTTCATCGGTGAAGGATACTACGAGGGATTTGATAGAGAGAAAAGAAGAAAGTATCTATTGGCGTTATATAATCTAAGACTTACAGTCTTGGATCCAAAGGCGCTCAATAAATTTCTTCAGCTCTTGACGATCTACCAGCATCAGTCAAAAGCTGATGAGACTATCGCGAAGGAAATTTTCTTCTTAAAATTTCCGAGCCCATGGAAGGAGATGATGATAAGAGATTATATCCCCAAGGGTAGTGACAACATCGCCAAGAGGATGTCTTATGTACATCAAAAGCTTTCAGAGTGGTGTCAACAAGCCACTGCTCAGAAAAACCTGAAGAAGCTGCGAAGAATCAACAAAGCAGCTCACCTGAACTGTGAAGATAATGATCTTCCAGTTGTTATTGGAGGCGAGCCATCAATAACCAAAAGACGAAAGAATAGGTACCAACCCTATTCCAAAGAAAGAAATCCAAGAGAAAGATCTTGGAAGCCAAGGACGATGTGGTCTAGACAGAAGGCCAGATCATACAAAACTGGACAAAGAAGCGGACCAGCCAGAAGCAGGGGTTCGTTCCAAGGATCCAGTTCCAGGACTCCAGCAAAGAAAACTTTTAGAAGAGCTCAAACTAGAGCCAATGAAAGTTTTAAAGATTGTAACTGCTGGACGTGCGGGGCAAGAGGGCATATTTCAACAAATTGCCCAGATAACGAGCAAAGAGGCATGCAAAAGTTTGAGTCTACTCCAGACATCGAAGATGCCATATATTATCAGGATTTGGTACAAGTGTACCAATTTGAAGATATACCCTCTGATGAGAGTATATACGAGCAAGAAGAGATTCTTAGTAAGGATGAGGATTCTGATGGATCTACAGAATCTTCAGACTGAAGTAGAATCTTGTCATCAGGAGAGGGAGGATCGGACTTGATTCTCTAGTCGAACGATGATCTCTCCAAACCTGATCGAGAAAATCATGAAGAAAACTTTGAATGTTCAGAAGTATCAAGGTTTTAATGCCAGCAACCTAGACGAAGTGCTGAGGAATTTCAGTTTAGGAAGAAGGAAACATCATATCGTCTACGGAATCACTAGACGAGAGATGTCACTTCCGATCGAGTTTACTGGGAATCAAGTGGAGATGCAATTGATTCCAGCAAGCGACATCCGTGAGGATTTGGAGAAACTAAAATCAGAGATTGCCGAAAAAATGAGATGGATTCATATCGGGGCAATACAACTAGTGCTCAAATCCACGATGTTCACGGGAATTGATGCTCCAATCGACATAGCTATATGTGATAGGAGGATCAGAAACCTACAAGATTCGGTGATGGGAACCATCTCGGGGAATCTTTGTGCAGGCCAAGTCGTGGGGATTGTCTATCCCAAAATTGCCTACAATCTCAACGACTCGGGTTTCAGTAAAGCTCTGACTCTTTATCAGGACTTCAAGAGAAAGGAGTTATTGGATGAGGGAAATACCCCTTATTCGATAACATATCAGATTTCGTATGCACTTTCCAACTCCCATCATACGGAGTTATTCTTGGGAAAGCCATTTATCGAGATACCTGATATTTTCAAGAAGGTGACTACAGCAATTGGTCCCGACAGAATGGAGATTCCACAGAAAAGGGGAGTCAACATTCGAATACAAGAGAAGCCTGTCATAAGACATGATCAAAGTCTTAAGATAAGCTCAGGAAGATTATCCTTCCAAGGAGATAGAATTATATCTCAACCTTTTGGAAGGAGACTCATCCAGGAAGGTCAACCCCAAGTCCCATGGAAAACTCAGGTTTCAGCTAATCTGAAGTGTCCAGAAGGATGGAGAGGAATGACAACAAGATTTGATACTACAAGATGGGAAAATAATTTTCCATGTAGTGTCTTGTATTATCTCCCGCAACCGGAAGTGAACCATTACAATGGAACCCTTGACCTTGGAGGTTTTATCGTAGAGGTTAAAGGGAGAGCAGGACGGGAAGATGTTCTGATTCTAGGGCGGGATTTTTTGGAAAGATTCAAGCCCTGGAAACAGATGGACCAGGGGATGATGATTACGATAGAGGAAAGACGACTCTTGATCGTATGACAAGTCCATTCTCGATTTACATTCCAGTGGGAGTGTTATATGAACAATATAAGGCAGAATATTTCTCGGCCTATATTGATTCAGGTGCAGGCATATGCACAGCAAGAAAGGGGATTTTCCCCGCAGAAGTTGAGGATACTTTACCTCAAATTGCTGGCAGAGATTTCTCTAAAAGAATTTTACTCTTATCCAAAGGAGTAAAAGAAGTGGAAATACTAATTGGAGGAGCGGGACAAACACCTTGGTATAAGGTTAAGACTCCACCAATTTATTTCCATGATACGGGAGCTGATGTTCTGTTAGGAAATAATTTCCTACAGATGTTCAAGAGATACACGCAGGACAATGAGCAAAGAAGATTAGTGTTCACAACTAATTGTGAGCATAAAATCATTGTTCAGCGGCTAAGAAAGGCGTTTAATCGCCAGATTCCAGTCACTTTTCGCAGCAAGCGTGGTGATATGAAAGATGAAGGCAAACTTCGTCAACCAAAGATGAAGGATCAAAGGAGGTTCAGCGAAGCAGTGCTTAGCTGTATCCGGGAGGTTGATCTTGAAGATGAGGAAATCCATATCCTCAAGGCAGCTTTAAGTTCTAACAAAGAAATTAAGGTTGAAATGCAGGTGTCCCTTGCAGATGTCAAAAGGAAGATCTCGAGATGCTACAATGAGAATCCTTTGGCCTGGTGGGACAAGAACCAACTCAAAGCAACCTTAAAGGTGAAGCCGGAAAAGGTGCACGAGTTTGTAAGGTTTAGACCAATCCTGATGAACTTGACTGATCAGAAGGATATGAGTATTATTATCAAGGAACATCTTGATATGAAGTTGATTGAGCCAGCTAGTTCACCTTACAGTAGCCCTGGGTTTCTGGTAAGGAATCATGGTGAGATCAAGCGAGGTAAACCTAGACTTGTCATTAATTACAAAGGGATTAATGATATTCTAGAGTTTGATGGATATTTTATTCCAAGTAGAGATCACCTTATTAACTGCATACGCAATGCTAAGGTCTTCTCAAAGTTTGATTGCAAGTCAGGTTTCTACCAGATTCGCATGGAAGAAGAGAGCAAGAGACTTACAGCTTTCTCAACACCACAAGGGCATTTCGTTTGGAACGTAATGCCAATGGGGTTAGCTAATGCTCCCCAGATTTTCCAGAGAAAGATGGATAATCTTTTTAAGGATTATTTTTATTTTATGTTTGTCTATATTGATGATATTCTTATAACATCAAAAGATATGGATGAACTTATCAAACATCTTGAATTATTCGCAGATGTTTGTTACAAGGAGGGATTAGTGCTTTCAGAGAAGAAGGCAGTAATTGCAACCCAAAAAATGGAGTTTTTGGGAATAGAAATCGATGAGTCTGGAATAACTTTGCAGGATCATATTGTGCAAAAGGTCCAGGATTTTCCAGAAACATTGAAAGAGAAGAAACAACTTCAGAGTTTTCTGGGAGTGGTTAATTTCGCTGGAATGTTTATTAAAGATTTGGCGAAGCATAGGAAGGTCTTTAGTAATCTACTAAAGAAAGATGTTCCGTTTATATGGACGGAAGAGCATCGACAGGGAATGAGAAAGTTAAAGGAGGAATGTAAAAATCTCCCAAAACTCTCGATTCCACAGGATGAGGATGATCTAGTCCTCTACACAGATGCGAGTGATCATTGGTGGGCAGCGGTCCTAATAAAGATCACACCATATGGAGAAGAACCCTGCAGATATTGTAGTGGTTTGTTCGCAGAAAGTGAGGCCATCAGATGGCATATCAACGAGAAGGAATTCTTTGCAGTAGTAAAGGCTTTTAAGAAATGGCCTTTATTTTTATTAGCAAAGAAATTTACTTTAAAAGTTGATAATACACAGGTTAAAGCTTTCCTAAAAATTAACATAGCATCAAAACCTGAAAATGCTAGGTTACTTAGATGGCAGGCTTTATGTCAATATTATATTTATGATATTGTCGTGTTAAAATCTCATGAAAATATTCTTGCAGATTTTTTGACAAGAGATGGAGCCAGCTGAGATCAGTTCCATCATCGTAGCCCAGAGGCATCTCCGAGAAAATTTGGAAATGCTTTTGGAGGAATGGGAAGAATGCACTCTCCATGCTGAACAGATGGGGAAATTGCAAACTACCGATAAGACGAAAGTCTCTGGTAGGATACAAGCCAGTCTGCTGACCTATACTCAGTTAGGGTCGGCATTGGAAAAGCCAATCCTGCGGGCTTCCAGAAAACCTCTGGAGATAGCAGAGTTTCGTGTTCCGGCACCTAAACCGGTAGAAGGGGATTCAAATACCCCTCGAGCGAGTTCTAAGTCAGTGGAGTCTGAACCACTGGCCCAAGAAGAAGATGATGCAAAGGCTTCACCGCCTGAAACATCATGTCAACCCTCCACCTCTGGGGAAAAAGAGGGAGAGATTAGTCTCAGGCCATTGACAGGCAAATCTGAGATTAATATTAATAAGATTATTTTCTCCTCTTTTGAACAGGCATACCAGGCGAAATGGGAGAAACTACTCACGAGAATGGATATTAATCCTATTACTAGTAGGGTTGATGTCTCAGGAAAATATCCAAGGGTGTGGATGCTGCCAGGATCCAAACCCCAGGAGGTCAAGCAATGGTATGAATTTGGGGCACTCGCCTCGATTTATACTATGTCTCCATCGTTTCCAGAAATCTCGAGTCTGCCTCGATGGATACAGGAAGCAGTGCACGAAACCTGGGCAAATAATGAATCACTTTGCTGAGGTGATACTTTGGAGCTATATTTCATAAGTGCAGCTCCAGAACCAGCAGGAAAAGAGAGTCATGAGGCTTTTCACTATATAAGGCTCAGACGACCTAGGATGGATGTCTTCAACCAGGTCAAGACGCCACCCAACGAGGTACCTATGATCGCCGCCATTTCTGAAGATCAAATCACAACCAGGCGAGCATGGGGATTGTGGGTCTGTCTCACATAGATGGACAAAGTCAAGTTTCCATTTAAGTTCTTCCAGAACTCAGCAAATGGAACCTTCCTGTTAAATACTATGACAGGAAAATCAACCAAGTTTGCAGAAGAGGCGTTCGAAAGGAAAAGGACTCTTCTGTGGGAAAACAAGATGGCGATGAGTAAAGAAACTCATCGTAAGTTCTGCAATATGGCTCATGTTGGCCATTGGGAATCTCGAATTTGTTCGGATTGCTCAGTACAACGTGAACCAGAGTTCGGGAAAGGCTTCTTGCCTAAACAAGACAAGAAGAAGTTCCGAGCCAACGAATATGGGGAGAAGAATTCTGCCCAGAAAGGACGAGCTAGGGCCCCTCCAAAAAAGGAACATGGCCGACAAAATTAAAGGCGCCATGTGAGGGGAATAGAGAAGATGCTTTCAACCAAGGAAAGCATGTGAAAGAGAGGCACCCACCAAAAAGAAAACGACAAAGGTGGGTGGCCGAATGTTAAAGATGGATCACTAATTCAAAGAAAAGGGGTCCAACCACTAAGAAATATTTGTGTCGGCAGCCTTATCCGGACCCAGCTTCACGTAAAGAAGCATCATCAAGAGGGATAAGGTATCCGAGGCAATAATGCAGAGAGGAGGGAGGCCTAAAGACTCCTATATAAAGAAGGCATTGGAGGAGAGTTAGATCATCGAAAATTTACCTTACTTCTCTCCAACAATAAACTTTGTATTCCTATATAGTTTATGCGAATTGTTTTTCTTTCCGCTACCATAGGTAGCTAAACAAGTTAGTCTCCTCCCTAAAGGAGATCTAATTAGTATGTAACATATATTTATAATTCCTTAATAAGATTTGGGCTTTTGTTCATCCTCTTTTGGATTTATATTTTCCTTATTTGTACCAACCAAATATCTATACGCCCCGGGTAGGAAACGAACGAGGGCTGTGCTGTAAGCTGTTGAAGGAGTCTGCGTCTGGAAACCATACGGTGCTCCGGGTGGTTGGACGAGGTCCCTAAAACTTCCGGTGGATACGACCCGACAGCTTATCAGTCAAAGAAGGTACGAAAGTTGGTATTAATAAAGAATTTATTTATACGGAAGAGTGATGGGCCTGATTATTGTTGATTGAAATTAGATATTAAAAATGGTTTTATTAAAAGGAAAATGGTATAATTGTCCAATGTGCATAAATTGGGCACTTTACATCCATATTTACAAAATAGGATAGTTTGAACCTATTAGTTAGAGAATAGGGCATTTTCCATAATTTACTCTAATTGATTTATCTATGATAATATGATTATTATTAATTAAAGCATCATTAAATATATAAAAATAAGATTGTAAAAAAATATGATATAAAAAAGCACAATTGTGCTTAATAATTTTTTTTTTTGTATATCTATAGTCAACTTATTTATTTATTGTAGCAATTTGTTATTCAAAGAATAACATTTAGTTTCAATACAATTCGGGTTCAAATTTATGTGTGAGTTTTTTTTATATATACTTTTCAATAATACATGCAGGCTAAAGATGCTTTATAGCTTGGGTGATAAGAATAATTTATTGAGCGTCGTTATAGGATAAAATAGTAAAATCATTAATATTTTTATTAATATTCATTAACAGGGAGCTATATGGAGAAGAAAGGGGTTATGAATAAATTTACCATTTGTTACGTATATTTATTTGAACTAGTATGTGTATCGGTGCAGTGTACAGGGAAAAAAATTATAACTTATTTGGTTTGTATAAGATAAATTATCATCATTTTTTTTTATCATATTTCATGAAATTATCGTTATTTATTTTAATTTTCCGTCCTTATATTTTATATGCATAAAAAACTATGAAGTTTTTTAATTTTATGTTGTTTAGTATTGGACTTAATGAGTTTTTTATTAGTGCATTGGGGTGTATTGGCACGATTAAAGCTGTCAAAATTGTCAAATCGAACTTTTTAAGGTTTTGTAGCCCATCCAAACTTGTCAGAAAATTTTCAAACCTATAAATATAAGACTCAATTCGGGCCTTTAAGGGCTGTTGGGCGGGACAGTTCTACTCGTCCATGCAATATAATATTTTTTAATTTAATAATTTAATAAACTTAATTATTTTACTATCTTTTTTTACAATAAATAATTTTACTTATATAAAATATTTCAATTTTAGTTATTTAAGATTATAATTTTAATATTTTAATTAAAAAAATTAAAATTTTTAAATATTTTTAATATTTTAAATACAAATCACCATTGAAATGAATTATAATTGATATTTTGTGTTGTAAATTTATATATTCGATTGACTTGTAAAAACTTTAGATAAATTTTTCGGGCATGATTATTTTCATATTTAAATTTTTGAAGCCATTTCCTACCCAAATCCCGAATACTCTAACTAGGCAAATCAAGTTGCGTATATCGTGATGGCTTTATCCGTAATACATATGTTGATAAATAAATTATTACAAAAATTGATGGTTGATTAAAAATATTATTCACATATGAATTAAAAAACCAAATAAATATGTATTAAAGATCTTAATATACAATTTATATTATTATTATTATATATTTTGATTCATAAGAAAAAATATTTAAGTGAGAAATGTGAAAATATATCAACCATTAAATTTAATAAATGAAAGATTGTGATATTTTTTTCAAAATAACTTATTTATGTGAAAATATAATTTTTCATGTTCCTATTATAATGAAAAATAATTATATTCTTGTTTAAATTGAACTTAATAATTAATTTTAGATAAATAAATGAGATATATTCTTTTTTATTATTATAAATAATTTTTTCCCCTCACATATGAACTTAGAGCACATTTATATATACATATTTTCAATTATATATATAATTTCATAAAATTATAAATTGCAAATTAATAGATTTTAATAAAGAAATTTAAAGAAAAGTATTATATAAAATTATAAATTAATAAATATAATTGCATAAATAAAAGTAAAAAAAAAATAATTATTGATAATATGTATAAAAGAAAAAAATATAAATATAAATATATTTATAAATATTTCTTTTTATTCATTTAACGTTTAATAACATATTAATATTAAAATTATTAATTTACATATTATATATTAAATTAAAGCTCTTGTTGTACCCTTTAATTCAAAATACATATTGCATATATTTTTACTAATCAAACAAAATATTTTTTACAAATAAAATAAAATTGGCATATTTATGATAAATGCCCAATTTTGTAAATATTATATGGAAAATGTCCTCTTCCTAAAATTCATTAGAAATATGCCCAAAAAGACCATTTTGCCCATGTTTCAATCTTATAAAAGGTTAACATTTCTCTATTACATATATGGTTAATTAATAATTGATATTTCAAAATAATTTCAATTAGTTAGATGCTCAAAAATATTTAAAGATGGTAATAAAAATTTAAAGAAGGAAGGTTTCATATTAAAATCAAAATCTGGTCAATGAATAGTGACCGGGTTTTGAGACCAAAACCGACCGGATTTTGAATATTTACCGACCGGATTTTTGTTTTTAACGACCGGGTTTTTATGAAAAATTTTGAGCATATTACTCATTGAAATTAGAACATGTTGATATTTTATTTGCATGTTTTGAGATAAATCTTGGCATTAAACAGGTGCTTCGAAAATGGTATCAGAGCCTTAGGTTTATTAAGGAATTATATTTATTTATTGCATTTAATTTTCCCTTAACGGAGGAGACTCCAAGAAAATATGGATTCGGACGCTTGTCCGAGATGCTTTGGTTACAGGAATTTTCTCCAAATATTGGAGATTATGGATAGACAGCACCAAGAGAAATTTTTCTTTTGGGCTTCCAAGTTGGACGAAAGGATTCATAGTCCTTTATCCGGAGATGAACAGTCACGGATCATCACTATGATGTGTAGATACCAAGATCTGCAAACAGCAAACCTCTCTCTACAAAGAGAGGTAAACCGGCAAATGGAAATGGGACATTCAACCCATTTCTAATGAGTCAAGATAGGAGGGAGTTCACTCCGGTCTTCCGAGAAATCGACCCCGATATATCAAAATTCTCGGTTGATTTAAGGGAGATCCAGAACACGGTACAAAATTATGGCAACCGCCTAAATAATGTACCCCAGGAGATAAAAAGGATATCAAAGCAACAAGATGAGATCCTAACCATCTTGCAAGATATTCAGAGTCGAGTTGGCCAATTGGAGAACAGATCTCTTCCCGAAAGAAGGAACCGGATGCTATTCCCCGAAGGGCCAAAATATCCTCTACCCGTGAAGGATAAAGGAAAAGATCCTCAAGTGGAAAGATATGTACGATTATTTCAAGGTGAAAAATCATGAGTAACCTTGAAAGAATCGGACTTGAAGATCTACAAGAGTTAGCAGAATCTTTTGCTAACATGAAGGTGGTTGATCTCAAGATGAACCAACACCAGGTGGCACACACCATGGAGGGATATGCTGCCGTACCATTAAATCAGCAAGTACCACCACCACCTGAAGAAGTCATGAGAGAAGCTCGTGATTTCCATGCTGGACCATCATATACCTCGACGGTACCAGACGAGGCCATACTGATGGAGAGAACCAGAAGGAGACGACAACCCCGAATCCAAGATTCACCGGTTGGAAAGGCTACCCTGGATCCCATCCATCCATACGGCGTAATGCTTGATCTTGATGAAGTCAGTTTCAAAGATCGAGAATCAGTGATCGACGAGTGGGGAGGAGCAATGCGGATTGCAGCAGCTACTCTCGACGTTAACAAAGAAGGACTGGTTAAGATTCTTAAAACCAGTCTCGCAGGCGTAGTAAAAATCGCCTGGGAAGGATTACACCTCGAAGTAAGAAATCAATGCTTCGAGGTGGAATCCTACTCGGAGATTATCCGAAGAATGAGTGTCCTATTCAAAGACCATTTCATCGGAGAAGGATACTACGAGGGATTCGATAGAGAGAAAAGAAGAAAGTATCTATTGGCATTATATAATCTAAGACTTACAGTCTTGGATCCAAAGGCGCTCAATAAATTTCTTCAGCACTTTACGATCTACCAGCATCAGTCAAAAGTTGATGAGACTATCGCGAAGGAAATTTTCTTCTTAAAATTTCCAAGCCCATGGAAGGAGATGATGATAAGAGATTATATCACCAAGGGCAGTGACAGCATCGCCAAGAGGATGTCTTATGTACATCAAAAGCTTTCAGAATGGTGTCAACAAGCCACTGCTCAGAAAAACCTGAAGAAGCTGCGAAGAATCAACAAAGCAGCTCACCTAAACTGTGAAGATAATGATCTTCCAGTTGTTATTGGAGGCGAACCATCAATAACAAAAAGACGAAAGAATAGGTACCAACCCTATTCCAAAGAAAGAAATCCAAGAGGAAGATCTTGGAAGCCAAGGACGATGTGGTCTAGACAGAAGGCTAGATCATATAAAACTGGACAAAGAAGCGGACCAGCCAGAAGCGGGGGTTCGTTCCAAGGATCTAGTTCAAGAACTCCAGCAAAGAAAACTTTTAGAAGAGCTCATACCAGAGCTAATGAAAGTTTTAAAGATTGTAATTGCTGGACCTGCGGAGCCAAGGGGCATATTTCAACAAATTGCCCAGATAACGAGCAGAGAGGCATGCGAAGGTTCGAGTCTACTCCGGACATCGAAGATGCCATATACTACCAAGAATTGGTTCAAGTGTACCTGTTTGAAGATATACCCTCAGATGAAAGTATATATGAGCAAGAAGAGATTTTTAGTAGGGATGGAGATTCTGATGGATCTACAGAATCTTCAGACTGAAGCTGAGTCTTGTCATCAGGAGAAATAGGATCGAACTGGATTTTCCAGTCGAACGATGATCTCGCCAAACCTGATCGACAAAATCATGAAGAAAACCTTGAACATTCAGAAGTATCAAGGTTTTAATGCCAGCAACCTAGACGAAGTTCTAAGGAATTTCAGTTTGGGAAGAAGGAAACATCATATCGTCTACGGAATCACTAGACGAGAGATGTCGCTTCCGATCGAGTTTACGGGGAATCAAGTAGAGATGCAATTGATTCCAGCAAGCGACATACGTGAGGATTTGGAGAAACTTAAACCAGAAATTGCCGAAAAGATGAGATGGATTCATATCGGGGCAATTCAACTGGTTCTCAAATCCACGATGTTCACAGGAATCGATGCTCCAATCGACATAGCCATATGTGATAGGAGAACAGAAACCTACAAGATTCGGTGATGGGAACCATCACGGGGAATCTTTGTGCAGGCCAAGTTGTGGGGATTGTATATCCTAAGATTGCATACAATCTCAACGACTCGGGTTTCAGTAAAGCTCTGACGCTATATCAGGACTTCAAGAGGAAGGAGTTATTGGATGAAGGGAATACACCTTATTCGATAACATATCAGATTTCGTATGCACTTTCCAACTCCCATCATACGGAGTTATTCTTGGGAAAGCCTTTTATCGAAATACCTGATATCTTCAAGAAGGTGACTACAGCAATTGGTCCCGATAGAATGGAGATTCCACAAAGGAGGGAGGTCAACATTCGAATTCAAGAGAGGCCAGTCATAAGACATGATCAAAGTCTTAAGATAAGCTCAGGAAGACTATCCTTCCAAGGAGATAGAATTATATCTCAACCCTTTGGGAGGAAACTTATCCAAGAAAGTCAGCCCCAATTCCTAGGGAATCCTCAAGTTTCAGTCAATCTGAAATGTCCAGAGGGATGGAGAGGGATGACAACCAGATTTGATGCTACAAGATGGGAAAATAACTTTCCATGTAGTGTCTTATATTATCTCCAGCAGCCGGAGGTTAACCATTACAATGGAACCCTTGACCTAGGGGGTTTTATGGTAGAGGTTAAAGGCAGAGCAGGACGAGAAGATGTTTTGATTCTAGGGCGGGATTTTTTGGAAAGATTCAAGCCCTGGAAACTGATGGACCAAGGGATGATGATTACGATAGAAGAAAGACGACTCCTAATCGTATGACAAGTCCTTTCTCGATATACATTCCAGTGGGAGTGTTATATGAAAAATATAAGGCAGAGTACTTCTCGGCCTATATTGATTTAGGTGCAGGCATATGCACAGCAAGAAGGGGAATTTTCCCAGAAGAAGTTGAGGATATTTTACCTCAAATTGCTGGCCGAGATTTCTCTAAAAGAGTTTTACTCTTATCCAAAGGAGTAAAAGAAGTGGAAATATTAATTGGAGGAGCGGGACAAACACCTTGGTATAAGGTTAAAACTCCACCGATGTATTTTCATGATACGGGAGCTGATGTTCTGTTAGGAAATAATTTCCTACAGATGTTCAAACGTTACACGCAGGACAATGAGCGAAGACGATTAGTGTTCACAACCAATTGTGAGCATAAAATCATTGTTCAGAGACTGAGGAAGGCGTTTAATCGACAGATTCCCGTAGCCTTTCGCAGCAAGCGTGGTGATATGAATGATGAAGGCAAACTTCGTCATCCAAAGATTAAGGATCAAAGAAGATTTAGCGAAGCAGTGCTTAGCTGCATCCGGGAGGATGATCTTCAAGAGGAGGAAATCCAGATCCTTAAAGCAGCTTTGATTTCTAACAAAGAAATTAGGGTTGAAATGAAGGTGTCCCTTGCCGATGTCAAAAGGAAGATCTCGAGATGCTACAATGAGAATCCTTTGGCCTGGTGGGAGAAGAACCAACTCAAAGCAACCTTAAAGGTGAAGCCGGAAAGGGTGCATGAGTTCGTGAGATTCAGACCTATCCTGATGAACTTGATTGATCAGAAGGATATGAGAATTATTATCAAGGAACATCTTGATATGAAGTTGATCGAGCCTGCTAGTTCACCTTACAGTAGCCCTGGGTTTCTGGTAAGGAATCATGGTGAGATCAAGCGAGGTAAACCTAGACTTGTCATTAATTACAAAGGGATTAATGATATTCTAGAGTTTGATGGATATTTTATTCCAAGTAGAGATCACCTTATTAACTGCATACGCAATGCTAAGGTCTTCTCAAAGTTTGATTGCAAGTCAGGTTTCTACCAGATTCGCATGGAGGAAGAAAGCAAAAAACTTACAGCCTTCTCAACACCACAGGGGCATTTCATTTGGAACGTAATGCCAATGGGGTTAGCTAATGCTCCCCAGATTTTCCAGAGAAAGATGGATAATCTTTTTAAAGATTATTTTTCTTTTATGTTTGTCTATATTGATGATATACTTATAACATCAAAAGATATGGATGAACATATCAAACATCTTGATTTATTTGCAGATGTTTGTTATAAAGAAGGATTAGTGCTTTCAGAGAAGAAGGCGGTAATTGCGACCCAAAAAATGGAGTTTTTGGGAATAGAGATCGATGAGTCTGGAATAACTTTGCAAGATCATATTGTGCAGAAGGTCCAGGATTTTCCAGAAACATTAAAAGAGAAGAAACAACTTCAGAGTTTTCTGGGAGTTGTTAATTTCGCAGGAATGTTTATCAAAGATCTTGCGAAACACAGGAAGGTCTTTAGTAATCTACTAAAGAAAGATGTTCCGTTTATATGGACGGAAGAACATCGACAGGGAATGAAAAAGCTAAAGAAGGAATGTAAAGATCTTCCAAAGCTTTCTATTCCACAGGATGAGGATGATCTGGTCCTCTATACAGATGCGAGTGATCATTGGTGGGCAGCAGTCCTCATGAAGATAACTCCTTATGGAGAAGAACCTTGCAGATATTGTAGTGGTTTATTCTCAGAAAATGAGGCCATCAGATGGCATATCAACGAGAAGGAATTCTTTGCAGTAGTAAAGGCTTTTAAAAAATGGCCTTTATTTTTATTAGCAAAGAAATTTACTTTAAAAGTTGATAATACACAGGTTAAAGTTTTCCTAAGAAATAACATAGCATCAAAACCTGAAAATGCTAGGTTACTTAGATGGCAAGCTTTATGTCAATATTATATTTATGATATTGTCGTGTTAAAATCTCATGAAAATATTCTTGCAGATTTTTTGACAAGAGATGGAGCCAGCTGAGGTTAGATCCATCATGCTAGCCCAAAAGCATCTCCGAGAAAATTTGGAAATGCTCTTGGAGGAATGGGACGAGTGCGTTCTCCATGCCGATCAAATGGGGAAGATGCAAGCTACCGATAAGACAAAAGTCTCTGGTAGGATACGAGCCAGTATGCTGACCAGTACTCAGTTATGGTCGGCTTTGGAAAAGCCAATCCTGCGGGCTTCCAGAAAACCTTTGGAGATAGCAGAGTTTCGTGTTCCGGCACCTAAACCGGTAGATGGGGATTCAAATACCCCTCTAGCAAGTTCTAAGTCAGTGGAGTCTGAACCACTGGCCCAAGAAAAAGATGATTCTAAGGCTTCACCGCCTGAAACATCATGTCAACCCTCCACCTCTGGGGAAAAAGAGGGAGAGATTAGTCTCAGGACCATGACAGGCAAATCTGAGTCTAATACTAATTTGATTATTTTCTCCTCTGCTGAACAGGTTTATCAGGCAAACTTGGAGAAATTACTTACAAGGTTGGGTATTAATCCAAGCACTACTAGGATTGATACCTCGGGGAAATATCCGAGGGTTTGGATGATGCTCGGATCAAAACCCCATGAAGTCAAACAGTGGTATGAATTTGGGGCACTCGCCTCAGTATATACTATGTCCCCATCATTTCCGGAAATAAAGGGTCTACCCCGATGGATCCAGGAAGCGGTACATGATACCTGGGCAAACAATGAACAACTTTACCGAGGAGATACCTTGGAGCTGTATTTCATCAGTGCAGCCCCAGAACCAGCAGGGAAGGGGAATCATGAGGCCTTTCATTATATAAGGCTTCGAAGACCCCGAATGGATGCCTTTAACCAAATTAAGGCACCAACGAATGATGTTCCAATGATCGCCTCAATCTCAGATGATCAAATCACTACCAGGCGAGCATGGGGATTATGGGTCTGTCTCACAGAGATGGACAAAGTCAAGTTTCCATTCAAGTTCTTTCAGAACTCAGCAAATGGATCATTCCTGTTAAATACCATGACAGGGAAAACAACCAAGTTCGCAGAAGACGCGTTCGAACGGAAAAGAACTCTTCTGTGGGAAAACAAGATGGCGATGAGTAAAGAGACTCATCGTAAATTCTGCAATATGGCTCATGTTGGCCACTGGGAGTCCAGGATATGTTCGGATTGTCCGGTCCAGCGTGAACCTGAGTTCGGAAAGGGCTTCTTACCCAAACCAGATAAGAAGAAGTTCCGAGCCCAAGAGTATGAGGAGACGAAGACTCCTCCAAAAGGAAAAGGCCTAAGGGGCCCTCCAAAAAAGACAGATGGCCGACAGAAATAAAAAAGCCATGTGAAGATAAAGCAGGAGATGCTTTCGGTAAAAGAAAGCATCTGATAAAGCAGCACCCACCAAAAAGAAAACGACAATGGTGGGTGGAAGAAAAGGACGTTCCACCATAAAAAGAATCGTCGGTGGAATAAAAGTTAAAAGATGGACCACTAATTCAAAGAAGGGGTCCAGCCACTAAGAGATATTTGTGTCGGCAGCATTATCTGGAATTAGCTTCACGTGAAGAAGCATTATTGACGGATAAAGCATCCGAGGCAATTATTGAAGGAGGGAGGAGTCTTCCAACCTCCTATAAAAACAAGCCATTGGGGAGAGTAGAGGGCATCGAAAATTCTCCTACTTCTCTCCAACAATAAACATTGTAATATTTCTTTCTAAGTTTATGATAGTATTTCCTCCCTAAAGGAGATTAAATTAGTATGTAATATATATTTATAATTCCTTAATAAGATTTGGGCTTTTGTTCATCCTCTTCCATATCTATATTTTCTTTATTTTTACCAACCAAAATACTTATACGCCCCGGGTAGGAAACGAACGAGGGCTGTGCTGTAAGCTGTTGAAGGAATCTGCGTCTGGAAACCATAAGGTGTTCCTGGTGGTTGGACGTGGTCCCTAAAACTTCCGGTGGATACGACCCGACAGTTTATCGGTCAAAGAAGGTATGAAAGTTGGTATTAATATAGAATTTATTTATACGGAAGTATGATGGGCTTGATTGAAATGCATGATTTATACTATTTGAAGTATTAATTAGTTTTAACTATATTGATAATAGAGAAAAATTTTAAGAAAGGGTAAAATGGGAAGTTTATACTAAACTTGGGCACTTTTATGATGGTTTTTAGAAATAGGACAAGTTTGATATAAAAGTTACAAAAGTGGGTATTATACATATACTACCCAATAAAATTTATAGAAAGAGAATAAAGTAGTTACTTTTTTTAATGAATGGTAAATTAATAATTAATATATTTAATTGTCTAATTATTAATGCCAGTGAAAGTAAAGTTATTTACAAAATTTCCATTGAAATTGAATTGCAATTGATTTGAAATTGAATGTTTGGTGTTTTATATATACTAGTACGTGCATACCCTGTAATGCACGGGGAAAAAATTTGTCTTATTTGATATGTATAAGATAATTATTCATCCTTTTTTTTTTATCATATTCCATGAAATTATAGTTATTTATTTTAGTTTTTTGTCCCTATATTTTATATGCATAAAACTTTTAAGTTTTTAATTTTATGTTTTTTACTATTGGAATTAATGAATTCTTTATTAGTAAATTGAATGTGTCTTGACAGGATTAGAGCTGTCAAAATTGACAAATCGAACTTTCTAAGATTTTGAAGTCCGTCCAAACTTGCTAGAAATATTTCAAACCTATGCATACAAGATTAAATTCACCCTTTTATGGCCTGTTGGACGGGTCTGTATTACTCGAAAATTTTAATTTAAGGAGTAATATAATAAACTTAATTATTTTAATAATTTTTTTTACAATAAATAATTTTACTTATATAAAGTATAAAAACTATATATTTTAATTTGAATTATTTAAGATTATACTTTAATATTTTAATTAAAAAAATTCAAAATGTTTAAAAAAATTTAATATTTTAATTACAAAATCACCATTAAAATGAATTCTAATTGATGTATTGTATTGTATATATATATATATATTAGATTGACTTGTAAAATTTTTAGATGAAATTTTTGGGCATGATTATTTTCAGGCTTCAATTTTTGAAGTTATTTCCTACCCAATTCTCGGGTATTCTGAGTGTGCAGTTCGGGTTAAGCATATCGTGACAGCTTCATCCGTGATACATATGTTGAAAAATAAATTATTATAAAAATCGATAGTTGATTAAAAATATCATTTTAACATATGTATAAATAATCCAAATAAATATGCATTAAAGATCTTAATATACAATTTATATTATTAATATTATTATTATATATATTTTGATTCATAAAAAAAAATCTTTGAGTGAGAAATGTGAAAATATATCAACCATCCATTTAAAAAAAAAATGAAAGATTGTAATATTTTTTCTAATTAAATTATTAATATAAAAATATAATTTTCATGTTTTTATTCTAATAAAAACAATATTTATATTTTTAATTGAATTGATCTTAATAATTAATTTTAAATCGATAAATGAGATATATTCATTTTTATTATTATAAATAATTTCCCCCTCATATATGAACTTAGAGTGCATATATATATATATATATTTATTAATTATATATATAATTTCATGAAATTATAAATTATTAATGATAAATATAATTTCATAAATAAAATTAAAGAAAATAAATTATAAATTAATAAATATAATTGCATATATAAAATTAAAGAAAATTAATTATCGATAATACGTAGATTAGAAAAAAATATAAATATAAGTATATTTAGAAGTATTTCTTTTTATTCATTTAACGTGTTATAATTTGTTAATATTAAAATTATTTTTTACATATTATATATAAAATTAAAGCTCTCGTTTTATGTTTTAATTCAAGATACATATTTAATTTCTTAAGGAAACAAAATAATTTTTAAAGTAGTTATATTTAATGAATGGTAAATTAATAATTAATATATTTAATTATTTAGCTATTAATATCATTAAAATTAAAGATATTTTTAAAAATGTCATTGAAATTGAATTGTAATTTGAAATTGAATGTTAGGTATTTCATATATATATATATATATATCTATTATGTAAAAGTTATCCAAAAAGTACCCACATTATAAAAACTATCCTAAAAATATCTAAAATGTCTAAAATAACCTTACTACCTAACACACCATTCTCGGTCACACTTACACATCTTTTATACTTATTTAACACGGAAAATATACTAAATCTACATTATATTATTTAATACATTAAAATAATGACATAAAAAAAAATTAATAAAACCCGGACGTTCAAAACGTAAACCCGGACGTGTTCTTCATAAACCCGGTCGGTTTTCGTACAACATACGAACCGTCCGGGTTTTCATTCTTTTCTAGCTATTTTCATTTTCTTTACTAAATTAACTATCCTATATTTATTTTCATTTTCTAGTATATTTAAACATATACTTAGGGTCTCGTTTATAGGTTTATACCCTATTGTGTAACACGCCTATCTCTCTCAAACATATATGTCACGATAAGTATATGTTTATTGTTCAATTTATTACGCATGTTATTAAATAAATATAGTATAGTTAATTTATTAAAAAAAAATGAAAATATCTTGAAAATAAGTAAAACCCGGACGGTTCGTATGTTGTACGATAACCGATCGGGTTTTAGTTTTAGACGTCCGGGTTTTCATTTCTAGCATCCGGGTTTTAATTTATTTTTTTTTGGTGTCTTTATTTTAATGTATTGAATAATATAATGTAGATTTAGTATAGATGTTCATTTGACCGTGACATATATGTATGAGAGAGATAGGCGTGTTACACAATAGGGTATTAAGGGTATTTTAGACATTTTGGATATTTTTAGAATAATTTTTACACTTAGGGCATTTATAGGATAGTTTTTACACAATAGAGTACTTTTGATATATCACCCATATATATATATATATATATTAATTATATGAGTTGGTGGTCTATTTGAGTAGTTTCTTAGTCAGCCCAACCCAGACAAGTCTTTCTGCCAAATATATAATTGGGCCAATCTCTAAGTCTTAATCACATCCATTTACATTGTTATTCCGGGCAATTTCATAATGACACTTAATATCGAATTGTCATATAAAATTAGTAAAACAAATAAATTTTATTATAGAACTAATTGTATACCATTTTTTTATTTATGATTACTTTACGGTGGAATGTATTATTTAGTACACCACTTGTAACAACATCAAACTTACCCAAAGAAAGGTTTATTTATGCAGACAACTGCTCATTTACTCGCTACTAGCACAATTTAACGTGTATGCTACTAATGTGATGATGCCCAACAAACATGCAGATAACTATCAGTTTTGTTATTATTATCACTCCGTCATTTTTAAAAAGAAGCGTATTACATTTTGGAATGTTCTCTCTAAAGAGAGGCATTTCCCAAAATGAAAATAATAATAGGTGTTTAATTGTAATAAGAGTGGAATTAGTAAACACTAATTGCACCCTTATTTTTTTTTCCTTTATATTACTACAACACTTTAAGCTTAAGTAAAGACTCCTTAATTTTCGTGCCGAAAAGATATGTCTCTCTTTGGAGAGGACGGAGTGATATTATTTTAGATAAAAATAAATATTAATTAAATCTTAAACAATAAACCCCAATTGAAAAGTAAAAACTTAATAAAATTTACTCACTATGTCTCACATTATTAGTTCATCTTTTCTTTTTGGGGGTGTCCCACCCCATTAGTCATGTTTCCCTTATTGGACTATTTTAGTCCTAATCCTCTGACTTAACCCACTAAACATAACCCATTTAACTTATTAACCTAAACCCATTAACTATCTAAACCATAACCCTCATCACTCTCTTCCAACTTCCTACTCCTGCTTGGCGAAGAGCGACTTGAGGTGGTGACGACATGCGGCGCAGACGGACGTGCAAGCAGAGGGCATTTTCATGGTGGTCGGAGAGGAAGGCGACGATGCGGACGCAGTGGTGTCGCACGGTGGACTTATCGGAGGAGTTGGTAGCAGAGATGGAGGAGATGAAGGCGGGGAGCGCCTCAACGGAGAGCACATCGGTGATTGACTCTAGCTCCGACGCTGCGACGCCATGGTTGCCCCCTACTTGCTCGACATTGTCTTCAATCTCCTCTCCGACCACCATGGAAACTCTTTCTGAAATGGTTCTGGGCAAAAATTCTCAAAAAATTCTCAGAGTAAATAATATAAATTGGGCAAAAATCCCAAAGTGCTTCTGTAAAATGCTTTCCCTCGTGCTTCTGTTAATTTCCTTAAACTAGGAAAAATGCTCTTGTTAATTCCCAAAATGCTTCTGTTAATGCGCCGTGGTTGCCCCTACTTGGAATGTGAAGCATTTTGGGAATTTCCTTATCCGATCGATGCCTTCAATTTCATTTAATTAAATTTGTTCATATAAAGGAAGGATATTTAAATGTGTTAAAGTAGTTAAGGAAGTACTTAAACAAGACTAATAAAGTGAAAAATGTGAAACATTGGTATGCGAGCAAAAAGCAAAGTGACTAATGAAGTGGGACGGAGGGAGTATTATATATCTACATGACATGCCATATTAGTCACAAACACGTTAAGTTGTGTCTGCCACATTAGGGGAGCGATTCTATTTTATGTAACCTACATATATGATGCATTTCTTTTGTTCACTGGAAAAGTGGGTTTGGTGTATGGGGGATATACCAAACTCTAACTTTTTTTGTTGTTGTTTGATCTGCTCAAATAGACAGTTTCGATATCAAAGTGTGATGATTTGTGCTCTCAAACAACTTAGCTGTGATGACACAAATCGTGTGTGAAAACGGTGATCTATTGATGTTCTTATACTTAGAAAATATTCTTTTAATTAGTCAAGTATTCTTTAGACTGATTGATTGACACAAAGAAGATCATCTCACTGAACTTAAGAGATCACCTCATTCTTTCTATCAGATTGTTCTGCAGGTCAATCTCTCCCTCTAAAGTTCTTGATGTTTTCAAGGTAGAACTTCTTGTATCCGTTTGCTCGTGATTCCATCCTTTCGAATCTTTTTGTCATGAGTGCATATTCCTTAAAGAATTTGTCCATGGAATAACTTTTGTCGTCTTAACTCGTTGGCTCCTTATCAGCTAGTATTACTTTAGTGTTAGCTTTAAGTTTGGCCCAGAAAGTTACCTCCTTGTCCTTGTTTCCTGCATCAAAAGATTTGCTGCAAGATGGTTTAGATAGTCCATGAATATTATTAATTTCATATTCATTGCCTGTTAGTAAATCAAAGAGTTCTTCTGTGGTTAAGGAGTTGAACACTGGTCTCATGGGATGCATGGCTGAATGTATCTCCCAGTTGGCAGGTAGAGCTCAGATGACTTTGAGATTCTTTTCGCATTGAGAATACTTATTTTTGTTGATCATGAACACCTTAATGATGACTTCGGTGAATTTATGCTGCATGCTAACAATTGTTTAACCGGGTAGCATCTTGAATTCTTCAAACTTGTTACAAGCGATAGATAACTTGTTTTCTTGGATGATTTCTGATCCCAAGCTGATTTGGTTGAGCACATCCCACATTTCTTTGCCATTTTCGAGATGTCTAATTTTTGCCAAGTAGATTCCTTTGACCGTGCTGGAGATGAGTTATTTTGCAAAGTCATCAAGGCATGCCTCCTTTGTCTCTTTGACATTTTAATCCTTAATGTTCTTTTCTCTTTTCAACAATTTTTTCTTTTGGAGCTGGACCGGTTGCTCATTCGATCTCTACACTTTCCTTGTGCATGATCTTTATAGGACCATTTTGTATGATCTTCCACATCTTAATGTGTTGGGCCTTTAAGCACATCATTATTCTGAAACTCCAATCCATATCCAGTGATAGAAAAATCTTCGCAAGCACGAACGAGCTGTCCTTCCATACTTGAAGGTAGATTGTTAAATAGATGAAAATGCGATGAGATGAAAAAGTTTTCCTAAGATCTATTCAAGTTGACCACATAGAGATAAACTCTTGTGAAACCGAAACAACGGTCAAACTGAACCACGACTCTGATAATACTAGTTGGTCCCGAAAGAGCTAGTATTGGTGTATGGGGGGGGGGGGGGGGGGGGGGTTGAATACACCAATTCAGAACTTTTTGTGTTTACTTTATTTCTTTTAGTAACTCATGGTTTAATCTCACATAAGATAGCTTGGGTAATAAGTTTATTTCTTCTTAAACAGAAGGCTTAAACCAACTGAAATAAAGCCTTGAAAGTGTGATTAACAATAGTTAAGAATAACTTATTACAAGTTAAACTTAAACCAAAGTTTGTGTGCGAAAGTTTGGTGGTTAATAGCTCTTTTTAATGAAAAACGATTTTCCTTAACTCAAGGTAGATTAGCAAGTTGTTTAATATATATGTTGTTGGTCTCGAAAGAGCAAGGGGGGATACACCAAATACAAAGTTTTCAGTTTACTTGACTAAATTTAGAGAGATTTAAGCTTTCTGAAGAACAGATTGCTATTTGCGACAGAACAGATTGATAACCAGATCAACCTCGTTCTGTCCAATCAGAATCTCTCGAGTGAGTAACACTAGGCAGAGAACAAGAGCAATCTTATTCTCTAGCAGAGCGATGTGTGCGGAATAATGGTGGACTAAGTCGGTGCTCTTTGTTTAGAAAACCTTTTCAAAAACTTAACCAAGTATTTAGCAGATTAATTTAGAATGCAGTTTTGAATGAGAGTGAATGTTAGTGAATAAAACAACTGAAATAAAGGATGCAAAAAGTAAATAACACAATTGTTTTTACGTGGTTCGGGAAACCCCCTACGTCCACGGTCTAATCCAAATTGGATTAAATATCCACTACTAGGATACTCCTTGTTTATACTCGTCGAGTACGAGCCACAAGTTTCGAACACAACCTGGTTGAAACTTATGCATGAATAAGGGTTGTGTCCCTTTACAACTTACAGAAAACTACTGTAACTGGATCTCTTCACGTTAATCCACCAGAAAACTACTAGTTAGTGAAGATCTCCTTCCTTCCTTCTCGATAAGATAGACTTGAATCGAGTTGATGCGATTTTGATCACGAACAACTTAGAACATGATCTGGTGGTTTGAAATCTCCTCGAATAAATGCTTCGTAAGATGAGTTGATTTTTGAGTAGAGTAACAACTTGTTGATCGTAGATTTTCACTCGTGTCCGCTTCCAGTCTTTGTTCCAAGCTCTTATAGGTGTAGAATTTTAAATTCTAACCGTTGAGCTTGATTGGTTCGAAGTAAATATGATTTACCAATCAAGGATATTGAATCCCTAAGTTATCTCCTCTTACCTTTTGAAAGGTTTTGACATAATCTTCTAAGTATGGTAAGCAGATCGTTTGACAGATACTACTTTCCTTTTTCTTATCTTGATTGATTCTCTTCCTTTCGATGGTATGAATGACGTAGCACATGTTTTGGGATTCACCAACATATAGTCAAACACGATCTGGTCGAAGATGATCTGTTCGAAGACGATCTGGTCGAACATGATCTGGTCAAATACGATCTGATCGAACATGATCTGATCGAAGATGATCTGGTCGAACACGATCTGGTCGAAGACGATCTGGTCAAACACGATCTGGTTGAATATGATCTGGTCGAACAGAAACTATGCTTTAGAGCATGGTTGATTCTTCTGAGTGTTCTGGTAAGAACTTATGATAATTCTGATGAATATTTCTGCTTGCTTTTGTCTGCTTTAACGTTCTGGTCCTATTGACTAAGAGAAAAAAGAATGACTCCTATAGGATGAAATCCTTTACAAGTTAAGTCATTGTGTAGATAGAACTAGGATCAGTTCTCTTATCTAAAACACTTTATGTTTTAGTGTTCTGGTACACATAGAACATATTGAGGTCAAACAGAACATGATAAAATCTTAAGTGTGTTTGAGAGAACATCATCAAAACTAATTTATTGTGGGGTTCCCAATAATTTATCCCTTTTTGATGATGTCGAAACCACACTTCACAATATAACCCTAAGTAAGGCATTAACATGATCTGGTTTTTTAAAAAACCAGAAGGGTTAGTAGATTGTTATTTAGTTCATATAACAATCAAATGTAAAATAAAAGTTTCTTGACAATGAGACTTTATCTTCAGAAAAATCCACATGTATTTAATAAGTATCAATGAGTACAAGTGGAAAACAAAAAGAAAGACAAAAGTCAAAACAGAAGAAGCAGATGATTAAAGATAAAATCATTTAAGAGAACCATCTGGCTGCTCCTCCCTTCTTTATCTTCTCGTGTTGAGCGTCAGAAACCAGTTGTATGTTTTCATATATTCCATCTCTCACTCTGGCATAATTGGGATCGTGGTTGTCGATCTTGTATCCTTTAATCTTGGCCAGTTGATTGATATAGTTTAAAATGTATGTTTTGTCTGGAATGTTGCTTCCTGGAATCATTGGGCACACCATGTACTCCTTTTCAGGGGCTTTAATTTTGATTTTAGCATCTGAGGCAGCCGTTCTGATTCGTTGTATCAGGTTTTTGTCGCTGAAGTTCTCCAGATACCGATTGAAATCATCATCTGGTGTGGATTCAGAATAAGTAGGTTCTTTTAGGAAGTACCTATTTAGAATAAACCCTTGCTTAACTTTCTCCCAATCGTTCTGGTCATTCTCTGGAACCCATATGTCTGCTGGGGTTTACTTCTTTAAGGACAAGTTCCATGATGAGAGCGATTTCTTCTTCCTTTTCTTGGACTGAGTTGTGGATTGAGAAGACTGCTGTTGAGATCGTTCTGATGTGAGTGGCAAGGAGAAAGTAGTCTGATGGGATTTCTCCTTAGCTTCTTGAGTAGCTAAATTCTTTTCTCTCTCTGCTTGTTCTTTATAAAAATGTGCTCTGTAGATGGGGTCACAGGCTTGTTCTCTGCTGAATCCAAATAGTAGAAGCTCTGCAATTTGATCCCCTTCATCTATAGGCTTCTTGCCTTTATCCCGAGTAGCAGTTGTAGCAGATTGTTGTTGAGTTTGTTGAGTTTGTCCTAGTTCAATGGTGGGATCAGCCCTAGGAGGTGTAGTGGGCTTCACCCTTGCTGGTTGAACTGGGACAACAGATGGTGTCTCAGCTTCTGCTCCTACTCCTTCTGGTCCTGTGACAGAACCCTTTCCTCTGCTTGCTCCCTATCCTGCCTTGGAAATTTCCCCCGTTTCGACATCATCAAACAGGGACTTGATGAGTGTGCGAAGAAAGTCCAATTCCTCCTTCATCTTCTGCATCTTTTCTTCAGCATCATCCTTAAAACCGAGGAGCAAATTCACAGTCAAGTCGGCTATTCATAGTTGCAAGAGTCCAATCATATGTATCTTGGAGTTCTTCCACTGCAGCTATGCGAGTGCTCTGGTGCTCAAATTCTTATGGGTTGGGATAGAGCAGATCATCTAGGACTTCTGTCTGATGTTGTTTCATGATCTCCACAAACTTCTCTTTTTTGAAAGCAGCAAGTTGTGCGTGAAGGTTGAGATCAGTGGCTTCCTTGACTTCAGCAATGATTGTGGCAGCTTGACTGGACACTGCAGCATCAATTGTCTCCTTCTGTTTGGCTAGAAGGTTAGCTACCAGTGTGTTTGTATTTTGAGCTTGCTGTTCCACTGCTTCTAATCTAATGGTGAACTTCTCATGAACTCCTTCTGTGGCAGTTCGATCATCGTCAATCTTTTTATCTAATTCCTTTCGGAGAGTTCTGAGCTTCCTTCTGATGTCGAGATCCATGTCATTGACATATTCTTTTTGATGTTGATTGAAGTCAGTGAGGATCTGTGTGGCTTTTTCTTGGAGCATGTTGCAGGTATCGGTCATATGATCTTCAACCCAAAGAGTGATCAGGTTGTCGATCTGATAATTATTGAAAGTCCTTGTCTCCCTTTCCAATAATTCCTCCATCTTAGAGAAGTGGACATTCTTCTTCAGCTTCTGGGCTACCCCTGGTGTATACAGCTCGTTGCTGGGTTCGCCATCAATGTCCTGCCCCACTGGAGTCTCTTTGACTGGATCAAGGTGAATGACAGGAATCTTCTTTGTCTTCCACTTGGGCTGTTCTGCCTCTTGTACTGGTGGTTGAGCTGGTGTATCTTGTTGGTCTGGTTGACTGGTACCCTGATGCTGTGCGGATTCCTCTATATGGACATCTTGATTAGTTTCTTCATCTGGTACTCTGGAAAAGAAGTCCATTTTATCCGTATAAAATGACTTCAAGTCAATCTCCAGAAGACTTGCCTCATGTTTCATGAGCGCAAGGATGAGTTGATGGTATTCTGCTCTCACTTCACTGATAGTGAATGCTTGCAATAAGCTTAGTATTGTGGCCTCCTCCTTCTTCAGTTCCTCCATCGTTCAGCAAAGCGTAAAAAATGTAGTACTCGCTATCCTTGACTAGCAAGTAAAAATTGACACGCTTTGTTTCTCCCAGACTTTCTGGTAGAAGATGAATACCAGGAAAATCTTGTCGTATAGAGTGATCTGCTTCACTCTCCAGAAGATTAATAACACCTTCTGCTTGGCGTTTCTTTTCTTCTTCTTCATCTGCAGACTCCACTTCCTCCTCCTCCTCCTCACTTATCCTCTGCATTCTGTTTGGTGAGGGTGTGGCTGTTCTGGCCGGAGAGAAGTCTTTCTCCTGGTGTGGGTTGTAACTAGATTCAGGTTCAACAAAAGGTGGTTCTGTTTGTTGATCTTCTGGTTGTGGTGTTGTGTCAACCTGCTTTGAACTAACTCGTTCTAGTTGAGTTATTTCAGGTTCTGGTTGTGGTGTATCATCAATTTCGTGTGGAATTTCTACCGCTCACGGTGGAGAATCTTGAACCTTTCTCAGTCTGCGCCTCTTCTGCTTAGGCTGAGATGCGGAGGTTTATGTGTCAATAGAACTTCCGCGTTTAACGGTTGGTTTGCGAGCTACCTTCTCTTTTTGCACCTTTTCTTTGGGTGCCTTTCCCTTCTGCTTTTCAACAGCTTTCGTTGGTGGAATCCAAATTGGATTGGAACTGCCCATCTCTAGAAGTGCAGCATGATGCACTTCATCCGTGACTTTGTTGAAGAGCGCTGGAGTGAGTCCCAAAGACATCTCGATCTGGTGCTGGTCTTTAGGTATTGTAAGGCTAGTGTTGAATTCAACGGCATCCTCCCAAACCTGCTGTTTGAAGAATTTCTCCACCATGAGGCTGATCTTGATGGAGTGCCTCAGGTTCCTTCTAACTTCCACCGAGACACCGCGTCCTCTGTTGTCTTTGGTATATGTAACCAATTTGACCTCTTTAGCCATCAAGTCAAACATGATTATGCTCCAGTTGACTTTGAGATTTAGGACTACAACAGTGAGGATTCTGAATTTTTCTGGTGTAACCTGATCATAGGAACCGCTATGGTTGAGGAAGATCCTTTGAACCAATTCAAACATCAACTTGTAGCCTGGTTGAAGTAGGGATCTATGAAACATCCTTCCTGTATAGGCAATGGGTATCACCATCATCGTTTCCACTGCTGCTTGGAGTTGTTCATGAGTGATCTCATCCAAGGTCATGCCTTCATCCTTCAACCGATAGGCCTTGTTGATCATTGCAATGACATTGTAGGTCGTTTTACTTGTCCTATCACCAATGGGCATCAACACATTGGCTTCATGACCGTCTTTATCATTTTGACAGGTCAAATAAAATGTGGCTGCTTGTTTTCCCAGGTACATGTTGGGATGGGAGGTAACAATGTTACAGAATCCTATAAACACAAGAACATATAGAGAACATATATATATATATATTCATCAGTTAAGTGATTATCAAGTATGAATTTTCCAAACAAATGAACAATTAATTCATATTATCCAGAACAATACCCAGAAAAAAGAAATATAAAAGGTATACAAAACGTATAGTAAGATGAAGATGCATGGAATTGAAGAACTTAAAAACCTTTGCAGCGAGTAATTATGGCGAAAATCTCTTTGAGTTTTCGAAAACCGTGGGTTTCAAGGACCGCAAAAGGTTCAGGGGAAAGAAACTTCTGAACCTCAGCAACGTGTTGTAAGAACAAAGAAGTTTGAGGTGCCATGATAAAAAAAACTTTGAAGGAAGTTTGCGGGAGAGAGACAAATCTGGAAATTGCTTAAGTGCTTAAAGATAGTAGTTCTCAGTGCGATGTATGTAGGTGAATAGTTGAGTGCATGAACAATTGTTGGGAAGTGGACTCCAGCACCTCCCGGAGGGGGGG
>JAPKLX010000478.1:124127-141422 GCA_026898415.1 Leonotis leonurus
CTGGGAAGTGTCCTGGGTCAGCCTGTCAGTGAGGACAAAGCAGGCTGTGAAAGAAAGTGTTGGTGTGTGGGGCCAGTACGTCAATTCCGATGGGCGCTCCCGATCCAACAACAATACATATATATAAGAAAACAATCAATGACACAGATGAAAGTGATAATAATTGAAGGGTTGGATGAAAATCTCCCTTTTTAGGTTTTCCCGTGTCAACTTTCCAGTTTGCCGCCATTCATTGCGTTTGATGTACGCGCTAGATCCTAGGGTTGTAGGCGAGAGTGTGTGCATCTTTCTATCCACTGCAACATTCCTTTTTCTTTTCTTGCAGGGATTTTTCTCGATCACAGTTTCCAAAGGTGTGCTAATCATCACAATTATAAGAGATTTAGCAAATCTAGGTCAGAAAATAGCTTTATAGACTGTAATTAGGAGGTTAATTATGGTCAGTGACGTCTTCCATCTAGGACGTTTCAATTTTCCAAATTCCCCCTTGACTAAGTAATCATTTATTGAAAATAATTTCCACGTGGCATGTCTTCTATCTGGGCAAGTTTAGACATGTGTTACTGGTAACGATCTGTTATTGTGAAATCTCTGTTTCCATCTGGTACTGTATCATTCTGGTTGACAATCTGGTTTGTCATTCTGGTTGTCAATCTGGTTTGTCAACCTGGTTGACAATCTAGTTTGTCATTCTGGTTGTCAATCTGGTTTGTCATTCTAGTTGACAATCTGGTTTGTCATTCTGGTTTTTATCGTGCTGCTACCATTTGTATCTTTCTGCTACACGATCTGGTTTCATCAATCTGGTTTTAACTTCATTCTATCATCCAAATTTAGTAATTAAAGCTTTCCACATAACATCTTGAATCTTTTCCACATAGCATCTTGAATCTTTCTTCTGGTAGAGCTTTAGTCAAAATATCAGCACGTTGCACATCTGTGTGAATCTTCTCGATCTGGATGTGCTTCCTCTCCACATGATCTCTAATAAAATGATGTCTCACATCAACATGCTTGCACCTTGTATGGAGTACTGGATTCTGTGTTATCGCTATTGCGCTTGAACTGTCACAGAATATAGGTATTTCCTTTACATCGACCTCGTAATCCTTTACTTGCTACTTCAACCATAATATTTGTGCACAACAACTTCCAGCAGCCATGTATTCTGCTTCAGTCGTTGATGTGGCAACGGATGTCTGTTTCTTCGAGAACCAAGATATCAACTTGTTTCCAAGAAATTGGCATGTACCAGAAGTAGACTTTCTGTCCAATTTGCATCCTGCATAATCTGAATCAAAATAGCCTGTTAATTCAAAGTTGTCGTCACAAGGATACCAGAGTCCAATGTGGATTGTTCCTTTAAGATATCTAAGTATCTTTTTGACAGCTTTCATATGTGATTCTTTGGGATTGGCCTGGTATCTGGCATATACCCCAACTACGAATGTAATGTCAGGTCGACTTGCAGTAAGGTACAGCAGAGAGCCAATAATGCCTCTGTATTGTGTTATATTTGCTGGTTTGCCTTCTGGATGTGGATCTATCTTCCCGTTGGTCTGCATTAGAATTTTGACTGGTTTACTGTCTTTGACTCTAAATTTAGTGACCAGATTATTAATGTACTTTGCTTGATTCACAAAGATACCATCTGGTAACTGCTTCACCTGCAAACCTAGAAAGAAGTTCATCTCGCCCATCATGGACATTTGATATTTGTTTTTCATTAGTTCAGGAAATTTGTCGCATAAATAGGCAGATTGTGATCCAAATATGATATCATCAACATATATCTGGACTAAAAGGATATGCTCTTTGACTTTGATTATGAACAGTGTCTTGTCAACAGAACCTCTTCTAAAGCCTGATTCTAGTAAGAATGTTGATAACGTTTCATACCACGCTCTGGGTGCTTGTTTCAGACCATAAACGGCTTTAGCTAATTTGTATACTTTCTCGTCTGGATTTCCTTCTTCAAAACCAGGTGGTTGCTCAACATATACTTCCTCTTCAAGTATACCATTTAGAAATGCACTTTTAACATCCATCTGGTACACTTTGAATCTCTTGTATGCTGCATATGCTAGGAACAGTCTGATTGCTTCCAATCTGACAACTGGTGCAAAAGTTTCATCAAAATCAATACCTTCTTGTTGACTGTATCCTTTTGCAATTAGTCTGGCTTTGTTTCTGTCTACTTCACCATTCTCATCTCGTTTATTCTTGAATACTCATTTGACACCTATCACTCCCTGATGTCTTGGTCTGTCCACTATATACCAAACTTGGTTTCTTTTAGACTTTTTGAGTTCTTCTTGCATAGCAATAACCCAGTCTGCATCTTTAAGTGCTTCAAGAACATCAGATGGTTCAACGCGTGATAGATAGCAACTTAGAAGTGCACTTTCTCCATGCATTCTTTTGGTTCTCACACGATCTGATGGGTTCCCAACAATCTGTTCAGGAGGATGATTGTCTTGTATCCATCTTCTTCTGTTGGACATCTCTTCTTCTGATATCTCAGGCCCAGGTTCATTTGTTGGATCCTCAAATTCTGGGTGTGCTGTTGAAGACAACTTCTGGTTCTTCAATTTCTTGAACATTGTTCCAACCATTTGTATTTATGGATTCTTCAGGTTGTTCTGTATTATCTCCTTCCACTGGTTGACTATTTTCTGGTGGAATCATCGATCTGTCTAGATCCAGATCGATATGTTATGTTCCCCCTTGCTGTGAGCTTGTTGTATCAACATTAAGTGGAACATCGATTTCATTCTCTTCTGTTGTATTCCAGATTAGAATGTCTTCTAGCAATATCCCTTCTGTTCTCTTGTCCTTAATCTGGTTTTGAGTATGTCCATTACCTGTCTCACTGTAATCAATAAAAGATTCATCAAATACAATATGAGGTGTTATTTGCACAATATGAGCCTTCTTGTTGTAAACCCTATAAGCTTTACTAACATCATAATATCCTAAGAATATTCTAGGGTCAGCTTTACTATCAAAGGTTTCCATTTGAGATTTCCCATTATTATGAATGTAACACAAACATCCAAAAGTATGAAAGTATTGTATCCTGGGCTTTTTGTTGTTCCAGAGTTCATATGGTGTCTTCCCATGTCTAAGGGTAATCACCGATCTATTATGTGTATAACAGGTCGTATAGATAGCTTCTGCCCAGAATTTCTTCAGTAATCTGGTTGCATTAAGCATGGTGCGAGCTGCTTCCTTCAATGATCTGTTCCTTCTTTCAACCACTCCATTCTGTTGAGGTGTTCTTGCTACAGATGTTTGATGTGTGATTCCCATCTGGTTGCAATAGTCTTCAATCTTCTGATTTAGAAATTATGTTCCACGATCTGTTCTGATGGTTGCAACAGAAGTTTCCTCTTTCTTGGTGATTTTGTTGAGAAAATTTGGCAGCTTTTCCAATGTTTCTTTCTTCTTGTGTAAGAAGATTACCCATGTAAATCTTGAATAATCATCAATGATGACCAGAGTGTACTTCCTACCATTTATACTTAATGGCTTGACTGGACTAAATAAGTCTAAATGAAGTAACTCTAAGATTCTGGTGGATGACTGAACTGCTTTGCTGGAAATGATGATCTGGTTTGCTTCCCAGCTTGACATGCTCAGCAGATGTGATTCTTGTCATATACTTGATCTAGTAATCCTTCGACTAGTTTCTCTCTTGCAATCTTATGCCATAACCAACTTGTTTCTGATATTGTCTTAGTGACCAGACATGTCTCAATCTAGTTATTCCACTGCATAATATATAATTTATCCTGCAATTTTCCGGTAAGAAGAATCTCATCTCCTTCCTTATTTTTCACAAAACAGTCATTAGCATAAAAAATGATCTGGTTTCCATTAGCACAAAATTGGCTAACAGAGAATAAATTATGACTAAGACCCTCAACAAATGATACATTTGTGATTGTGATCTTGCCAATTGTTATATTACCATAGCCTCTGGTTTAGCCTTTTGAGTTACATCCAAAGGTTACCTGTGGACCTTCTCTTTCCACATAGTCTGATAGAGCATTCTTATCACATGTCATGTGTTTTGAATATCCACTATCAATAATCCAGATTGTTCCCTTTGCTACTCTACTCCTTCTTGCAGTTCTTCGATCCTGCAATAAATAAATTTTAGTTACCCTTTCAACAAGTGGGTTCTTGGTTAGTAGCAAATGTTCCATTGGGGATCCAGATTAACTTGGTGTTAGGAACACATATATAACATGTAATCCTTCTTCCAATATTATCTGTTCTGGTTATAGCTTTGTAGAAAAAAGGATGATTTCTCTCAATGTTATCCCAATTGATCTTCTTTTCATTGGTTGAGGAGGTTTTGATAGATGTCTTCTGCTTCTGATTTTTATTTGTTTTCTCATAGTGAGCAGATTGACCCTTCTTCTGATAGTATATGTTATCTCCTGTTTCCTTCATTATCAACTTCTGGGGTTGATTTTTCTTGTTCTTGAGATCCTTGACTTGATGTGGTATGTTATTCCTTTCAGCAACAAACTGAGTCTCACTAGAATTCCCGTTCTATCCTAGACCAGCTCTTCCTTTTTGTTGCATATCGATGATCATTTCAGCTCATTCTTGACTTTTGTTGATTCTGCTCATATTTTCCATGGTTTTCTTCAATTTTTCTTCTACTACATCTTTCATGTTGATCACATATTTCACCTTGGAATTGAGTGAATATATTTCTGCGTCTTTTGTCTTGATCTGTTCTCCAAGACCATTTATTTGTGTAGAGAACTTGGTATTTACTTCACTCAAGAACTTCACAGTTTCATTCAGCTTGTCATTCTCCTTTATGACTTCAAAGAATAACTTATTTATGCTAGTGTAGCTTTTAAACATCTCATTAATTTCATCCCATGACACTTCTGGTTCATCTTCATTTCCTGAATCATAGTCAAGTTTATATGAAGACATAGAAGCATCAGATTTTACCTCATTTTGTTCAAGTCCGTTGTCCATTGTCCAATCCCATATAGCATTCATCCCAATCTTCATTTGTTTCTCCTGCATATAATGTTTCATCATTATCTGATGAACTATCTGACAGATGACTTGAGCTGCTGGAATCTTCTTCTGCTAACATTGCCTTGCGTTGAGCTCTGAGTTTTCGATATCTTTTAGCTCGTAGCTCTTCTCTTTGGCTCTTTGACAAGTCTGGACAATCTGTCTTGAAGTGACCTGTTCTCCCACATCCATAACAAATATAGTCAGTAGAGTTAAGAGTTTTACCATTACTTTTATTTTCAGCTTTATCGTCAGATCGTTTTGTTTCTTTGTTCTTCTGATATCTACTTTTGTTATCTTTGTAGAACCTTCGATAATTTCTTGATCTGGTTTCCATCTTGTCCATCCTCTTGGCAATCATGGCAAATTCTTTGAGTAATTTATCATAGCCTCCTTCTTCTGGTGTGGCAGATGGCTCTAATTCATCTGTTTTGCACTTCGCTTTGAAGGCGATCTCTTTCTCTTTCTTTGAATTGTTTTCATTCTTCTTTCTTGAGGAATGATCCGATCCATGTATCCTTCTGATGTCACATTCGTGAACAGCCAGATGATCAAATAGAGCTTCCACGGATAGATTATTGAAATCAGCACGTAGTGGTTACATTGCTGAATAAATCTCCCAGCTTGGTGGTAATGCTCTGAGAATCTTAAGATTCTTCTCTCTTTGTGTGTACTTGTTTTTATTGAAAGCAGAGACTTCAAGTAGCACTTCTATGAACCTGTTCTTCATCTGCTCGATGGTTTCTCCAGGTTTCATCTTGGATTCATCGAACTTGTTGCACGCTAGAGACAGCTTGTTCTCGATCATTGCTTCAGAACCTAGACTTAGTTCTCTCAAAGCTTCCCACATCTTTTTGGTTGTGTCAAGATCTTGGATCTTTGCCAGATGAACTCCTTTTACTGTACTGGAGATGATTCCTTTGGCAAAGTCATCAAGATTTGCTTCTCTTTTTTCTTCAGATGTGTATTTTCTGGGGTCCTTTGGTACATCCTCCTTGACTACTCTAGTTTCTGTGATACGGGTTGATTCTTCATAAATGACTAATGGCCCTTCTTCAATCAGTTTCCACATCAAACAGTGATGAGCTTTGAGGCACATATTGATTCTGAAACTCCACTCTCTATATCCTTGGATGGAAAATTCTTCACATGCCCTGATAACAGATGATTCCATAATGACAGATAGGATGCAAGTGAATGAAAAGAGGTTTTCTAGATCTATTCAAGTTGACCACGCAGGTTTCACCCTTGTGAAAAACAGAAGCTATGGTCTGGTGAACCACAACTCTGATACCACTTGTTGGTCCCGAAAAATCAAGGTTTGGTGTATGGGGGGGGGGGGGGGGATACACCAAATACAAACTTTTCAGTTCACTTGACTAAATTTAAAGAGATTTAAGCTTTCTGAAGAACAGATTGCTATTTGTGACAAAACAGATTGATAACCAGATCGACCTCGTTCTGTCCACGCAGAATCTCTCGAGTGAGTAACACTAGGCAGAGAACAAGAGCAATCTTATTCTCTAGCAGAGCGATGTGTGCGGAATAATGGTGGACTTAGTCGGTGCTCTTTGTTTAGAAAACCTTTACAAAAACTTAACCAAGTATTTAGCAGATTAGAATGCAATTTTGAATGAGAGTGAATGTTAGTGAATAAAACAACTGAAATAAAGGATGCAAAAAGTAAATAACACAATTGTTTTTACGTGGTTCGGGAAACCCCCTACGTCCACGGTCTAATCCAAACTGGATTAGATATCCACTGTTGGGAACCCCAAAGTATTTTGGTTTTGATGATGATTTCTCGAAACACACTTAGTCTTTACAGCTTTAGTTAGTGTCAAACTGTTCTACATATTAACAGATCATTACGCATAAAGTGAATTCTGATAGAGAACATATTAGGAAATAACTTAGCATATAAAGGATTTATTCCTATAAGAGTCATTTCAATAAAAGTCTAGGTTTGAAGACCAAGATATTTTTTTCAAAGAGAAGAAATCGATCTGTTATGACAGTCATCGACCAGATCACCGACCAGATCGATGATCACAGCGGAGCACCAGATCAATAGACTCATCAAACCACCAGATGATATCTTCCCTCACATCATATCCACTTGCCACGTCAATATTGAAGTCCATTCACTAAGGTTTGGAAGGAGAATCCTTGATTGACACGAAGAAGGAAAGTTTTCACTACCGATCCGCTTTCCATACTTAGAGGATTCAGTCAACGTTTCTACAAGGTAAGAGCAGCTATGATGAACATCATTGATTGGCAATCTACAATCAATCTCACGCCAATCAACAAACGGCTAGAATTTCAAATTCAAAGCCTATATATATTTGGAGTTCATAGTCTGAAAGAGTGCGACGCTACATCGATAAAAAAACCTCCTCAAGCAATCTATCACTACATCAGACAAAAGCTTCAAACTGTTTGTGATTCTTAATCACACCAACCCAACCTCGGTTTAAGTCTGTCTTATCGAGAGAAAGGAGATCACCCTGCTAGCTAGTAGTTTTCTAGTGGTAACGTAGAGGTAATCTGTTGTAAAGGGACACGACCTTTATTCGTGCATAAGTTTTCAACCAGATTGTGTCTGAAAAACTTGTGACTCGTTCTCCACGAGTATAAAGAAGAAGAGTATCCTAGTAGTGGATAATCTGATCTAGTTTTGATCAGATCGTGGACGTAGGGATTTCCCGAACCATGTTAAACAACTGTGTCATTTATCTCTCTGCATATTTATATTCTGTTGTTTATTTATTCTATCCCTGCACTATCATTTAAATTGCATCTCAATCAACTTGTTTTAACGATCTGGTTAATAATTAAGGTTTTACATATAAGAGCACCAACTAAGTCCATTATTTCCGCACACACAATACTTTGAAAGTAATAAGATCACTCTTATTATTGTCTAAGTATTTACACTAGAGAGCAATCTGTTTGGATTGATCTGCTATTGATCTGTTGATCGATCTGGTCAGTCATCTGTCAAGCAACTTCTTCATTAAGAATAGCTTGATCTCTCTGATAATTGACCAAGTAAACTGAAAAGTTTGTATTTGGTGTATTCCCCCCCATACACCAAACCTTGCTCTTTCGGGAACAACAAGTGGTATCAGAGTAGTGGTTCATAAGACCATTGTTTCTGTTTCACAGGGTTAATACCTATGTGTTCAACATGAATAGATCTAGGAAAACCTGCTTTCATTCACGTGCATACTATTTGCTATGGAATCTTCTGTTGTTAGGGCGTGTGAAGAATTCTCTATCCGAGGATATCGAGAATGGAGCTTCAGAATCAAAACAACACTCAAAGCCCATCACTATCTGATGTGGAAAGTAATAGAAGAAGGTCCACTACAGATCACTGAAGAAAAGACCGTAACTACTTCAACTGGAGTAACTACACAGATAGTTCCTAAAGATCCAAGAAAATACACTTCAGAGGAACGTCGCGAAGCCAATCTGGATGACTTTGCAAAGGGAATCATTTCTAGCACAGTCAAAGGTGTACATCTGGCCAAAATCCAAGATCTGGATACTGCCAAAGAGATGTGGGAAGCCTTAAGAGACTTGTGTCTAGGATCTGAAGTCATGATTGAAAACAAGCTGTCACTTGCTTGCAACAAATATGATGAATTCAAAATGAAACCAGGGGAGACCATCGAACAAATGAAAACAAGGTTCACTGGAATCTTATTTGAGATATCAGCATTCAAAAAGAACAAATATACTCAAAGAGAGAAAAATATGAAAATACTCAGAGCACTTCTGTAACATCCGAAAATCTTAAATCCCTAATTAGAGATTAAGGAAGCCTTAATTAGAGATTAAGGGAATAATAATAAGGGCTTAGAGGCATTTCATCCCTTAAAATTTTAAAGAAATGTACAATGAATTAGAAAAGAGATAATATTCGGTTAATTATTAACCAAAAGAAAAGAAATGACATTTAAATTAATTATAGCTTCCAATAATATTATTTTAATGATATTTGATGATGGAAAAATTTAGAAAGTGATTTTTGAAGGATTTAAGAAAAAAATGGAATATTATTCCATTATTCGTGTAAAATTGAATTGAATCTATATTTTTATAACGGTTGTCCCAAATATACATTTTATTGTTTTGGGACTTTATATTTATTAAAATGATGAGTTTAAGATGTTAAGAAAATAATATTCAATATTGGAATTTTGGGAATTATTTATGGATTTTTCTAGAATATTTAAGGAAAAATACATGGAAAATACATGTTTATTTCCATTATTTATTAATTACGAAAATTAATTTATAAATATGAGGAGATCATTTTTATAGAAGTATCTAGAAAATGATGTTGTGGCATCCTTAGGTTTATCTAAAATAAAAGAAAATTTAATTAAGTAATGTGAATTTACTAAAATGCCCTTAGTGAGATTTTTATTGAAATACCTTAAGGGGAGAATACTATTCATCCACCGCCTTATTTCTCCTCCCATATGATCGATCCCCTCCATGCACCATAACTTCAAATTTTCTTTCCATTTATTCATCAAATTAAAGTTAATTCTCAAGAAAATTTCATTAAAATTTTTGGAAATCAAGGTAAAACTATCTTCCTACCCTATTTTCATGCTTTAATTTTTAAGAATTTGATCTCTTATTATTCTTATAAATTTCGAAATTTTGAGATGTTAAGTAGGTGTTGAAGTTGTTTAATTATTGTTACATTTATTATTATATCTATGCAAATAATGATTAAATACCAAAGATTAACATTTAATTTGCATAGATTAGTAAGATTAAGAGAGTTAAGAACCCTAGATTTTGAGAACAAAGGAACTTCAAGTTCTTGATTTTATTTGATTTAATTGATATGATTATTGAGATCTAGGGCATAAATAATGCCTAAATTGATTTTATTAGAATTATTTGATTATATATGTAAAAGTTGGAAATTTGTTAGTTTGATCCAATTTGAAGGATCATCAAGATATTGATTTTATCTAGTTGATTTGATATGATATTTGAATTCTATGATATGAAAAATGCTTAAGAGGAATTTACTAAAATTTATTGATCTTATATGATCAATGTTGCAATTTAGGTTAGTTTGGTAAATTGTGAAAGATCTATATGATGGATTGATTTAGGTTTATAATGACATTTAATTAATAATCCTTAATGAGAATTATGTGTAGAAATAAGTTGGTGGAATTTAATTTGATAGATTGATCATAGAAATTGAATAATTTCGATTAATGAAGATGAAGGGGATATGATGATTTAAGGTTTAATATACTAGTTTGGTTAGTTTTTGGATTCCTAACTATATTTTAAGACATATGGTGAGGCTTTGGAAGAAATGGGATTTAGTTGAATTGATTTGGTTAGTTTTCTCATATTTTTGATAAACTAACCTAAGTGAGAAATAAGAATAATAATAGATATGGAAGAATTAGCCCAAGAAATGTATTAGTAAGCTTATAATAAGTTTGTGACTAAGATTGGCATATTTAAGTGCCATAAAGAAAGCCTTGATGGAATTGTTAAGAATATGATTATTAAAGGGATGCAATAGCCAGAAATAAACCCTAAAATTTCCTAAATTAAAAGAAGTTTAATATTGAGATTTAAGTATGAGAAAGTATATTTAGAAGTTGAGAAGCTAATTAGATTTGAATCATTATAGAAAAAGGGTCAGATGAGACCGAGAAGGAAATAAGAGCAGAAGGAAAAAGAGGATCTAGAAGACAAGGATAGGTGGTGGCTATGAGCAAATTAGTTCCTTAGCTCTAAGGAACATCGAGGTGGGCATTTCTTACTAAAAGTATGCATGCTATTATACAAGATTTGATTATGCATGTTATTTGAAAGATGTGACTTGCCTGTTTAAAGCATATGATGCATGTTACCTTTCTACGAGAGAATTACGGCGTCGGCCCTATGCTGGACGAGCTGCCAGTAAGGGTTTGTGTACACATATGTGACCGTGAGCCGGTGAGCGGACTGGCCGGTCATAGTGTTGAAGGGGAGGCCTACCTTTCAACACAAGAGTGCGTAGATATGGTATATTTCAATGATTTGTCTGCAGACATAAGTTATGTTTTCAGCAAGATATAGCATGAGCATGAAAATGTTTTATTTAAAAGAAACGTTGGCAAGTCATAAGAGCATGTTTTAAATTGTTTTCGGCAATGTGCCCACTGAGTACACATAGTACTCATGCCCTGCATATAATTTTAAAATGTGCAGGTTGAGCAGTGGAGATGGCGATGATGAGGGATGCTGATGCGGGCTTATTTTCCTTCTTGTCTTGTTATTGGGTGTACTTAATTGCCCGAGATTATGTTGCTAAAACTCTAAATTTTCTTTTGACATGTTGGTCATGTATAGAAGTTGCTGACTCATTTCCTTAAGCTAATTATGTTTGGAAACCTGGTTTTGTTCAACTTGTTGTATTGAACTTGACGTAGTGTATATATTACCTTCTGTTGATTTTGGTTGTTCCTAGCCATTCGTGATATAATTGATGACTTATTATGTCTGGTGTTGGGTTTTATGTTGTTCGGTATTACTCTATATACAACGGAAATGCTGCCAAAATTTTGTGAAATCGATATCCTTTCTAACCGATGTTCCATTTTGTGCGAGTTTTGTTTTCGCTAGAAACAGGGCAGCAGGTTGAAACCCTTTTCTGCATGTATCATCTGTCTGAAATCGTGAAAAATGGGTACCATTTTAAAGATCTTTTCAATACCTTTCTAACGGTTCTTTCGGATCTCAATTCGGATTCCATATGAGAAAGTTATAAGCTTTTGAAGTTAAAGTGTCGAACCTGCCCTGAGATTCCTACGAAAATTTTTAATTTGGTTTGTCCCTGAGATTTATTTTCATTCCAAGTTTTTCTTAAGTTACCCGAGTCATAGTCTAATTACTTAACTAAGAGAGGGTTAAGAAATTGGGCTGTGACAACTTCCACCTAGCTGGGAGATATACGCAGCAATGTAACCACTTCGTGCTGACTTCAATGAACTCTCTACGGAAGCTCTATTTGATCATCTTGAAGGTCATGAATGTGACATTCAAAGAATTCGTGGACCAGATCATCTGTCCAAAAAGGCAGATAGCGGTACAAAGAAGTACAAAGAAGTAGCCTTCAAAGCGAAGAGCAAAACAGACGAACCTTCTGAATCTACTGCACCAGATGAAGAGAAGGGTTACGACAAACTGCTAAAAGAGTTTGCGATGATTGGTAAACGTATGGCCAAAATGGAGGTCAGATAAAAGAAATTCAGACGTTTATACAAAGATAATAAAAATAAATTCTACAAGAAACGCGACAATGATCAATCTGATAGCAAGGATGAGTCAAAACAACAGATAGGTAAAATCTCTAAAATATCTTACTCAACAGATTATACCTGCTTTGGTTGTGGGAGAACAAGTCACTTCAAAACAGATTGTCCTGATCTGTCCAAAAGCCAAAGAGAAGAGTTAAGAGCAAAAAGAGATCGAAAACTCAAATATGAGCGCAAGGCCATGCTAGCTGAAGAAGAATCAAGCAGCTCAAGCCATTTCTTAGATGGCTCATCAGAGAATGATGAAGCATTCTATGTTAATGAAGAAGAAAGCTGGGATGAATGCTATATGAGACTAGACAACGGTCTGGATGAAGTCGAGGTAAATTCTTGCAATACCAACTCTTCAAATGATAATGATCTGGAACAGGAGATAGAAGATCAATTGGAATACTCATGGGAAGAAGTAAATGAGATGTTCAAGAGCTATTCCAGCATCAAGAGACTGTTTAGAGAAGTTGTGGAAGAAAACGATAGGCTGAAGAAAGCTGAACAGATATTGAGCAAAGCTCACACCCAATTCGTTGTCCAAGTAACTGATCTGGAAGAACAGATCAAGGGAAAAGATAGAGAGATTCACTCACTAAATTCAAAGGTCAAAGATCTCATCACTAGAAACAATGTTGCCGAAGAAAGAATAAGGAAAGGCAAAGAAATGATCTACAAAAGTGATGAACGTGCTAAACTGCTAGTTAATCTGCAACAAAAAGGCACATCTGGATTGGGATATCCAGGTCACTCGGAAAAGCCTTCGGGAACTACAAGATTTGTACGTGAGAGAAAGCAAATACCAGATCAAGTAATAGATCTGAAGAACAAGAAAGGTCATCCACAGAAGATGATGATAAAAGAGACAGGGTACAGACAATACTACCAAACAAAGGGTCAACTAGCTCATTACACAGAAATAGATTATGTTCAGAAAAAGAGTGTCAACAGGACATTACCCAACAAAAATGTCAACAGGACAAAGAATGTCAATAGGACATCACCTATTAAGAAGAGACTGAAGGATGATGGAATAGAAAGATACCATCCATCTGAATTTCATTTTCTATCTAAAGTTGACAATAACGGAAACATTATTACTTGTTATCTATCTATTACTAACACAAAAATGTTTTGGGTTCCAAAGGGAACATTTTCTAATAACCAAGCACCCAAATGTTGAAGGGTAGCTAAGTTTAACTAATTGCAGGACCAGAAGACAGCAAGAAGAAACAAGATAGCAAGAGGAACAATCTGGATAATTGATAGTGGATGTTGTTGGTCCCGAAAGAGCAAGGTTTGGTGTATGGGGGGGGGGGGGGAATACACCAAATACAAACTTTTTCAGTTTACTTGACTAATTAAATCAGAGAGATGTAAGCTTTCTGAAACACAGATTGCTCAAGGTGATAGACTAGATTGATTTTCTAATCAATCTTGTTCTATCCAGGTAAAGTCTCTCAAGTGAGTTATACAAGGCATAGAGTAAGTTTAGACTTAAACTCTAACAATGTATCGTGTGCGGAATAATGGTGGACTTAGTCGGTGCTCTTGTTATGAAAATCTTTAGAAAACTTAACCAAGTATTTAGAGAATAGTTTAAGAAATGCAGCTTGAATGAGTATGACAGATAGAGAATAAAAACAACTGAAAATAAATGCAAAATATAAATAACGCAGTTGTTTTACGTGGTTCGGGAAACCCCCTACGTCCACGGTCTAATCCAAACTAGATTAGATATCCACTACTAGGATACTCTTCTTATTTATACTCGCTGAGAACGAGCCACAAGTTTCAATTACAAACCTTATTGAAACTTATGCACGAATAAGGGTCGTGTCCCTTTACAACTTACAGAAAACTACTGTAAAACAAGATTTCTTCACGTTAATCCACTAGAAAACTACTAGCTAGCAAAGATTTCCTTCCTCTCTCGATAAGACAGACTTGAATCGAGATGTGATTGCGATCACGAACGGTTTGAAGCTTTTTGTCTGATTGTGAGATAGAATGCTTGAGAATATTTCTGCAGTATGTCGTTAGCATTACTCTCAGACTTTAAAACTTAAAACATATATAGGCTCTGAATCTTAAAATTCTAGCCATTTGTTGATTGGCGTGATTTGATTTGTGGATTGCCAATCAATCATATCTCTTCTTTCCTTGTAGAATTGTTGATTGAATCTTCTATGAATGGTAAGCAGATCGTCTGTGATTGCTTTCCTTCTTCGTGTCAATCAGTGATTTTCTTTCCAATTCTAGTTGAATGGATTTTAATGCATCATTGACAGGCTTGGTTCAGCTCTTTTTGTTTTGCTTCAAACCTTCTGATTCTATCTTTTCTGGTCTTAGTGTCTTTCTGGTTAAACACTGGTTAGACACTTTCTGGTTGAAGAGCTTTTCTGGTTGAACACTGGTTAGACATTTTCTGGCTTAAAATGTCTTTCTGTCTGTTTACTTTCTGGTTCAGCTTTCTGTCCGTGATATCTTCCATCTTTTTGTATGAAGCCTTCTGGTTCAACTTTCTGTTAAAGTTGACTTACTACAGCTTTCTGTCTGAGACTTGCTGGTTTAACTTTCTGGTTGAAGTTGTCTTGCTTCGGCTTTCTGTCTGAGACTTGCTGGTTTAACTTTCTGGTTGAACTGGCTTCGACTATCTGGTCTATAACAACCAACAGAAATGATACAGAACATGAATAATGCCAAGTGTGTGTATGAGAGAACATCATCAAAACTTAGAATATTTGTGGGGTTCCCAACAGATGTTCGAAGCACATGACATGTAACAAGAACTTACTATCAGATTACATTGAACAACCAGGACCACAGGTCAGCTTTGGATGTAACTCAAAAGGATACACCAGAGGATATGGAAATATAAAGGTTGGCAAGACTACCATTTCAAATGTATCTTATGTTGAGGGCCTTAGCCACAATCTGTTTTCGGTTAGTCAATTCTGTGCAAATGGTAATCAGATCATCTTTGATACTAACAATTGTCTTGTGAAGAACAAGGAAGGAGATGATATACTCCTTACCGGAAAATTGCAGGACAAGTTATATATTGTCCAGTGGACAAACCAGATCGAGACCTGCTTAGTTACTAAAACTGGAGCTCTTGCATCTGGATCTGTTTGGACCAGTTAAACCTCTAAGTATAAATGGGAGAAAATACACCTTAGTAATCATAGATGACTACTCAAGGTTCACTTGGGTCATCTTTCTGTTAAAGAAGAAAGAAACACTAGCCAAATTGCCCGATTTTCTACACAAGATCACCAAACAGAAAGAGATGAATATAGCAACTATCAGAACAGATCGAGGAACATAATTTCTCAATCAAAAGATTGAAGCATACTGCAATAAGATGGGGATCACTCATCAAACTTCAGCTGCTAGAACACCTCAACAAAATGGAGTTGTTGAAAGGCGAAACAGATCGCTAAAAGAAGTAGCCCGTACTATGCTAAATGCTACCAATCTACCCAAGAAATTCTGGGCAGAAGCTATATACACAGCCTGCTATACTCAGAACAGATCATCAATTACACTCAGACATGGAAAGACACCATATGAGATCTGGAACAATAGAAAGCCTAAGATCTCTTACTTTCAAACTTTTGGTTGTTTGTGTTACATACATAATAATGGGAAATCTCAATTGAAGACTTTTGATATCAAAACCAGATGAATGAGCTGTTACTAGAAGATATTCTAATCTGGAACTCAAAAAATGATGATGAGGAGATCATTACTCCACCTATTGCTGAAGAAATCATACAGCAAGGGGGAATAATTCAATATGAACTGGATGAAAACAGATCATCAACTGAAAGCAATGAAACAGTCATTGCAGATGATGATCAACCTGAAAATTTAAATCCAGAAGTAAGAGCAGATGAGAATCCATTCCAAGCTTCATCAACAGCACACCCTGAACTTGAAGAACCAACAGATCAACCTGATCCTGAGATATCTGATGAATAGATGACCAGGAGAAGGAGATGGATACAAGATCATCCACCAGAACAGATTGTTGGGAACCCATCAGATCGTGTGAAGACCAGAAGAATGCATGGAGAAATTGCATTGTTGAGCTGTTACTTATCTCGCATTGAACTATCTGATGCTCATGAAGCATTACAAGATGCAGATTGGATAACAGCAATGCAAGAAGAACTCAATGAGTTCAAAAGAAATGAGGTCTGGTATCTCGTGGACAGACCCAAACACCAAGGAGTAATAGGTGTAAAATGGGTGTTCAAAAATAAACGAGATGAGAATGGTGAAGTAGTCTGAAACAAAGCCAGATTAGTAGCTAAAGGCTATAATCAACAAGAAGGCATTGATTTTGATGAAACATTCGCACCCGTAGCCAGACTAGAAGCAATAAGGTTTTTCTTGGCAAATGCTGCACATAAAAGATTCAAGGTATACCAGATGGATGTTAAAAGTGCTTTTCTAAATGGTATCCTTGAAGAAGAGCTGTATGTGGAACAACCACCTGGATTTGAGGAAGCAGATCCAAACCAGAAAGTATACAGACTGACAAAAGCAGTCTATGATCTAAAACAGGCTCCTAGAGCTTGGTATGTGTTGGGAACCCTAAGATTAGTGTTGATGATGGTCTCTCGAAACACACTTAGCTGATCTTTATGCTTAAAACTGTTCTCGTGTAAAAACAGATCACTATAGATAAGGTGATTTCTGTTATGGAACAGATTAGGAGATGACTTAAAATGTAAAGGATATATTCCTATAGAAGTCATTCTCAAACTAGAATAGGATGAAAGTAATTGCTTTATGCCAAAGAAGAATCGATCTGCTGTAACATACAATGACCAGATCGATGACCAGATCGATGCCAACAGCGATGAACCAGAGCGACTGAGTCATC
>JAPKLX010000597.1:0-10543 GCA_026898415.1 Leonotis leonurus
ATATAAGAGTAACGTCATGTCGGGTCATGTTTAATTTATGCACAAATGTTTTGCTTACTTAGAAGTTATTTTTGTTTTAAAACCTTCTAAGTTAAGTATACTGAACAGAGACTATGTTTTTCATTTTATGAAAAACCCAACTGAGTGCACTAGTACTCACCCCACGTTTTACAAAATTTTCACAGGCTAAGGAAGCAGCATGATGTGTGTGGCTGAGGAATGGTGTTATTGGGATGACGATTGCTTCATCACGAGAACGGTTTACCGTTCTATACATAAGAATTGTCGCTGCCATGCTCACGTATGTTATAATATTTATGAAATAATTATCATTCACGTATATGTGTGTGATAATATATATGTTTAAAGTCTAAGATCATTTTCTCATTCCATGAAGGCCTCACCGGCCATTATTAATAAAGGTTCATGTTATCATATTATCATTGCCCATTAGATGCATACACGTGAAGGTTCATGTTATCATATGATTCGGCCGCTTGGGATTCTGGATTACCGCTCCCATGACTCGAGTTGTATTATCTCCAATTCATTTCATCTTGGATTATTCGGCCGCTTGGGATTCTGGATTACCGCTCCCATGACTCGAGCTGTATTATCTCCATATTCTATATGATTCATTTTAGATTCATTATTATAGACATTGTCTTTGCATTGGTTAGCTGTTTGGGTTGTAAAATGGCATAGTCAAAGTTATAGAGGAGATGCTCTCCGATTTTCAAGGACAACTCTCACTTATATAATGCACACGAACACAATGCCCCCTTTCTTCCCCGCTTCTTTTATCCCCGCCCAGTCATGCCCTTGGCGCGTGTGCCGTCCCTCGGGATTTGGGGCATGACAGAGTGGTGTCAGAGTGGTTGATGCTCTGGCGCATTCATGTTAAGTCTAGCATGTTTAAGAATTGCATTGCATTTCTAAAATTTACTGACAGGTATCCTAATAACACCCTCAGCTCGCCGTCACGCTGCCTCTCAACAAAGAAAAGAAAAGTACATTTTTTTAAACTTCTATTTTGGAAAAGAAAAGGTTTATGGAAAAAGGTTTATCTATAAATGTTTCTATGTGAAAGTTGTCATTTAAGACGTGCTCTTATATGACGTTCATGAAAAGGAAGAATGTTTAATCAAATTAGGATTTATATGCCTATTTGATTCAAAGAAAGGAATGTTATGAAAATGATCATGTTAAATCATCTGGGGCATATGTACCTATTTGATCTATGAAAATCATGGGAAAGGAAATGATATGTTTATTCAATTAGGACGTATGTACCTAATTGAATCATGATGATATAATACCATGGGAAAGGAAATGATATGTTTATTCACTTAGGACATGTGTGCCTATTTGAATCATGATATGACATGTATAAAGTTTGACATGCGTTGTCAAGTACAAGGGCTATATGAATGGTTACATTTGGTTTAACCTATGTAACATTATGATTGATTGATTGAGGGATGGATTGTTATGTAAACAATTTGTTTGCAACTAACATAATGTTCAAACTAAATTCATACTTGCTTGAATTTTCATGACATGGTACGATCACGAGAACGAAATGAAAAAAAAATCATGCATAGGATGAGCATCTAGAAAGTGATTACCTGGATGGCTCGCCGACCACGGAATGGATGAGATGATTCTCATTTATTTTAAAATGATGAATATTGACATGTAGGTTATCATGATTATGTACATTGCTAACCTCATTACTACTGATGAAATCTATTTAAATAGAATGCCTCCTAAAACTAGAAATCAAGGTAACTACGAGGAAGAGAGACCTCGTGACCCGCCCTTAGTGGTTAGGCGTGCCGAAGATAGTTTTCGTAAACAAAATCCACCCCAATTTGATGGCATGGGCACTCCTGAGGATGCTGAGAAATGGATCCGTCTAATTGAACGTATTTTTGAATACATCGGTTGTGAGGATAACGAGAAGCTGAATTGTGCAATATTTCAACTGACGGAAGAGGCAGACTTCTGGTGGGAGTCTGTAAGGAGAACTATGACAGCACCACAATGGGAAGCTTACACATGGGAGGACTTCAAGGGGGAATTGATGGAAAAATATGTGTCAAGCTGCTATCGGCAAAAGGAACAAAATGAATTTTGGAATCTCAAACAATGGAAAAAGACGGTCACTGAATATGATCATGTATTCAATCAACTGTCCCACTATGCACCCCCATCTAGTTGAAACTGATGCAGCCAGGGCAGACAAATTCAAAAGGGGACTTCGACCAGAGATTGGAATCTCGCTAGTCAGTCAAGGTACACTAACCTATGCTCAATCTATGAGCAGAGCACTGAACATTGAATCAATGTTACCACAAGAAAGAGTGCAATCGCATGCTCCAAATCAAGATGGAGGAAAAGGAAAAAGAAAATGGGATAACCAAAATCAAGGAAAGGAGAAGCCACAACAGCCACAACTGCAGCAACGACATCCACAACAAGGGTACAACAATAACAAACCTGTTTGTACTACTTGTGGTAAAAACAACTAAGGTGAATGCCGCCAAGGTAGTAATGAGTGTTTTCGTTGTAAAAAGCCTGGGCACTTCGCTAGAGACTACACCGAGAATCAAAGAACTATGCGTTGGGAACCCTAAGATAGTTAGTTTTAATGATGGTCTTTCGAAACACACTTAGCTGTCTTATAGTTTTAACTGTTCTACGTGTAAAAATAGATCACTAGAGATAAAGTGAATATTGTTATGGAACAGATTAGGAGATGACTTGAAATGTAAAGGAGATGTTCCTATAGAAGTCAATCTCAACTTAGAATAGGATGAAGGTCAAGTTTTCACGCCAAAAGGAATCGATCTGCTGTAACAGACAGCGACCAGATCGATGCCTACAGCGAGGAACCTGAACGACTGAATCATCAATCCACCAGCTGACATCATCCTACACATCATATGCTCTTTCCACGTCAAGATTAAAAGTCCATCCAACTGGGATTGGAAAGAAGACCTTCGGTTAACATATAGAAGGAAAGAGACCGTTAGCAAATCTGCTTTCCATAACTCAAAGATTGAGTCAACCTTTCCTATATGGCAAGAACAGATATGATGGAAGTCATTGATTGGCAATATACCATCTATCTCACACCAATCAACAACGGCTAGAATGTCAAATTCAATGCCTATATAGTCGAAGTTCAAAAATCTGGAGTGACATAGAACACATACGCGAGCTATACTGCTGTCATACTCTCAAGCAATCAATCTGCTATCCAGACTTAGAGCTTCAACACTCTGTGATTCTACATCACACCAACCACCTCGATTCAAGTCTTTCTCATCGAGAGAAAGGAGATCACCCTGCTAGCTAGTAGTTTTCTAGTGGTAACGTAGAGGTAATCTGTTGTAAAGGGACACGACCCTTATTTCGTGCATGAGTATCTCTCTAGTTGTGATTGATACTTGTGACTCATTCTCCACGAGTATAAAGAAGCAGAGTATCCTAGTAGTGGATAATCTGGTCTAGATTTGACCAGATCGTGGACGTAGGGATTTCCCGAACCACGTTAAACATCTGGGTGCTTTACATTTCTGCATATTTCATTTCAGTTGTTTATTATTCTAACTTTCTGCACCATCATATAATCTGCATTCTTAATCAATCTGCTTAATCGATCTGATTAACTTCTTAAGGTTTTCTAAAACAAGAGCAATCATTAATCCACCATTATTCCGCACTCACTCAACACTCAGAAAGTAATAAGATCATTCTTATTATTAGCTAATGTGTTCTCACTAAGAGAGTAATCTGTTTGGACTAAAACTGCTATCGATCTGCACATCGATCTGTCTAGTCACTGCCGAGCAATTTCTTATACATAATAGCTTGAACTCTCTAATTAATCGGCAAGTAAATTGAAAAGTTAGTATTTGGTGTATTCCCCCCCCCCCATACACCAAACCTTGCTCTTTCGGGACCAACAATATGGCTCCCCCACGTAAGCAGCAAAATGGACCTCAAAGGCCTAACCAGTTGGTGAGGCCTAATCCAGCACATAATAGAAACCACCGAGCACCACAACAAGCAAGAGCATATGTTTTGAATCAGCAACAAGCCGCCCGAGCTCCGGGGAATTTAGCAGGTATGATCAGTCTAGTTGATGTACCTGTAATTGCCTTATTTGACACAGGAGCTTCACATTCTTTTATTGCAAAAAGTACATGCACTAGATTGGGATTAACAACCTCAAGGGCAGAATATCTGTTGGAAATTAGTATTCCTTCAGGAAAAATAATTGTAGCATCGGAAGTGTGCGTGAAGCAGAAATTGAAAATCAACGAATGTGAGGTGACAGCAGAGTTACATGTCATTCAAGTGAAGGATTTCGATGTCATTTTGGGTATGGATTGGTTAGAAAAAAATAAGGTGACTATACGTTGCTAGGAAAGAGATGTTTTTTTTCAAGAAAATGACGTATCAAACGTTAGGTACCATGGGTCAAGATTGGGACATCCGATACCCATTATTTCAGCATTCAAGGCTGCTAAATTTCTAAGGAAAGGAAATTGTCAGGCAATTCTTGTCAGTCTGATGACTGATGCACATCAAAAGAAGGACCTCTCACATGAATGGATTGTAAAGGACTATCCAGGTGTCTTTCCCGATGAATTGCTAGAATTACCTCCAGATAGAAAAATTGAATTCACCATCGACTTGGAGCCTGGAGTAGCTCCAGTATCGAAAGCACCTTATAGAATGGCGCCAAAGGAACTGCAAGAGCTCAAACTGCAGCTACAAGAATTAATGGAACTTGGTTTTATCCGACCAAGTGTTTCACCATGGGGCGCGCTAGTTCTATTTGTCAAGAAGAAAGATGGGTCACTGAGAATGTGCATCGATTATCAAGAATTAAACAAGCTTACCATTAAAAACATGTATCCTCTTCCAACGATAGATGATCTCTTTGACCGATTAAAGGGAGCAACTGTCTTTTCCAAAATTGACTTGCGTTCAGGTTATCACCAACTCAAGATAAGAAAGGAGGATATTCCAAAAACATCTTTTCGAACAAGATATGGACATTACGAGTTCATTGTGATGTCTTTTGGCTTAACAAATGCTCCAGCGGTTTTTATGGACTTGATGAACCGGATATTTCATCAATACCTAGATAACTTTGTCTTGGTATTCATCGACGATATCCTCATATATTCTAAAAATGAGGATCAGCATGCAGAACACCTAAACATTGTGCTTGATACCTTCCGAGCGGAAAAATTGTACGCCAAATACAGCAAGTGCGAGTTTTGGCTCAAGGAGGTTATGTTCCTTGGACACATAGTGTCTGCGGAAGGAATCAAAGTTGATCCGGCCAAGATTGAGGTAGTTAAGGATTGGAAAACACCAACAAATGCCAACGAGATTCGTAGTTTTTTTGGTTTGACGGGATATTACTGGAGATTCATTGAAGGATTCTCAAAGCTAGCAAGGCCATTAACACAATTGCTCAGGAAGGGACTTAAGTTCACATGGTCAGAAAGTTGCCAGGCTAGTTTCCAAGAACTAAAATCAATGTTGACTACGGCCCCGATGTTAGCTGTACCAGAAGAAAATGAAGGATTCATCGTTTATACTGATGCATCTAAGCTTGGATTGGGTTGTGAGTTAATGCAAAACCATAGAGTAATTGCATACGCATCTCGTCAATTGAAGCCCCATGAGTTAAACTATCCGACTCATGATCTTGAACTCGCTGCAGATGTTTATGCCTTGAAGATATGGAGACACTATCTCTATGGAGTTAAGTGTGAAATCTTTACTGATCATAAGAGTTTAAAATACTTCTTTGAACAAAAGGATTTGAACATGCGACAAAGGAGATGGCTCGAGCTAGTCAAGGATTATGATTGTACGATCAACTACCATCCAGGAAAGGCCAATGTGGTAGCTGATGCCTTAAGTCGAAAAACAAAAGCTAAGATGGGATGTCTTCTTACGCAAGAAAAAGAATTACTCAAGGAATTCGAATCTCTCAAATTGGAAATAGTTCATCCACTAGAAACAGTTAAAGGTTTCGTTGCAGCTATGATAGCTGAACCAGACCTAAGGGAGAGAATTGTGATAGCACAACAAGAGGATGAGTTCCTAAAAGAAATGCGTTTAAAGGCAAGAACCGAAGATACAAAAGGATACGCAGAAACTAGGGATAATGCCTTGATGTTCCAAGGTAGGTTGTGCGTACCAGCTGTTCAAAAGATGAGGGATGAAATCATGAGCGAAGCTCACGATACTCCGTACACCGCTCACCCTGGGAGTACCAAGATGTACAGAGATCTTAAAAGAAATTTTTGGTGGGCTGGAATGAAGAAGGATGTGGCGGTGTTCGTTGAATGTTGTCTAACATGTCAACAAGTCAAAGCTATACATCAACGACCATCTGGACTGTTGCAACCATTACCAATTCTGGAATGAAAGTGGGAACATGTCAACATGGACTTTGTGATAAGTTTTCCGAAATCAACAAAAGGGAACACTGCTATCTGGGTAGTGGTCGATCGTTTAACCAAGTTAGCACATTTCTTGCCAATTAGAATGACTTTTGATCTGGATAAACTAGCCAAGATTTATGTCAAGGAGATTGTACGTCTTCATGGCGTACCTGTGTCAATCACATCGGATCGAGACACGAGATTTACGTCTAATTTCTGGAAAAGTTTACAAGAGGCCATGGGAACAAGGTTGAATTTTAGTACTGCATTTCACCCACAAACTGGTGGACAGTCGGAACGAACTATACAGATATTAGAAGATATGTTGCGCGCAGTCGTGGCAGACAGAGGTGGGAGCTGGAAAGAAATTCTTCCTTTGATCGAGTTTGCCTATAACAATAGTTATCAGACAACAATATGAATGACACCTTACGAGGCTCTCTATGGAAGAAAATATCGATCACCACTTTACTGGGATGAAGTAGGCGAGAGACAATTGTTGGGACCCGAAATGGTACAACAAACAGTTGAGATAATTGCCCAAATCTGACAAAGAATCAAAGAAGCCCAGGATAGGCAAAAGTCCTATTCGGATAAGCGCCGAACAGATTTACAGTTTATGGTCGGGGATCGGGTATTCCTAAAAGTTTCACCCACTCGAGGAGTAATACGTTTCGGAAAAAGGGAAAAGCTAAGTCCAAGGTATATAGGACCTTTTGAAATCCTAGAAAGGATAGGCCCTGTTGCCTATAAGTTGGCACTGCCACCAAGTATTGGAGAAGTTCATAACGTCTTCCATGTTTCCCAACTTCGGATGTACGTCTTCGATCCGAAGCATGTCATAACATTGAAGGGTTGTACACTGAAAGCAAGACTTTATGCTTGTATACATGGATTCCTTAGTTCACTGCGTTTCTTCTATCTGAAATGATGTTATTGCATAATCCAATTAAAAGTCCATTTTAACTCATACTATAGATTATATGGTGTGTTGTAGATCACAAAAGATCATATAATTGGAAAAATTTGAGATATAAATTGAGTTCACAATCGAGGCAACTATGGGCGAATTGTTGGTTTAGATTGTAGCATAAATGGATAAATAGTTTGTCTTGACTATTTATTTATGCTAGTACCTTCGTGTATTGAACAGGATCACAGTGAGATGTATTCTTATATTCTGACTAATTAAGAATCAAGATCTCGGTGACTTAAATAGTCTTAACCTTAATTGAATTAATCGGTGTGAATAATTAATTGACTATTGCTTTGATTTATCAAGGGTGAGAGTTCTATTGAAGCTCAATATACTCGATATTTTGGGTGATAGCAATTATTATTTGACATGCGATTACATTGCAATAAGGATCCGTGTCCTGCTGATAACAGGATGATAATATCCTCTCGAGGAACTTAATAAGTTTATCGTATTAAACCCTGCAGGTGGAATTAGTTCCGATACGATAATAAGTTTAAGTGGTAGCACTCGAGGTGTCATTTATTATTGAATGACTAATTAATTAATTAATTGATCGTCAGAGGGATTAATTAATTAATGGGTATTAGATATCTTAAACACGGAGATTAATTAAGTCTAATGCTAGCCCAGACTCACCTAAAGAATAAAGAGGTAATTCAGTATTAATTTTCTAGTGGAAATAAATTAATACTGGTGTCTCGATTTATATTCTGGGCTGAATAAGAAAATCGAACACCGGGAGGCCCAACTTTATTCGAGCTAGTAGATCCCCGCTTGGCCCAATAAAGGCCTAAGCTCTATCTTTGTTTTCGGCCCTTTTCTCTATCTCTCACTAATGGGCCCTTGTGTGATTTAATTAGGATTATGGGCTTATTATTAATACCTAGTATTATTACTAGCTTAAGCCCTAACCCTAAACCTAATTATTCACTCACGCAAGAAAGGAGGGCACGAAATCTGTGAGAGGGAAAAGAGAGAGGGAGACGTCGACAATCAAAAAGGAGAGGAAGCTTGAGGATCCACTACAAGAAAAAAAGCCAACAACAACACTAAAAAGACAACGGTTTTTAAATAAAACCGTTGTTGTAGGGGAAAAAACCGTTGTGGTAGCTAAAACCGTTGTCTTTGAGCAAAAAAATGCGCTAATAGACAACGGTTTTACATTGATGTTGTCATAGCTCCGTTGTCATAGACAAAATGCACGCTCATAGACAACGGTTCTACAAACCGTTGTCTTTATCTGTTGTCATAGTTGAGATAAGACAACATTAGTCTTTGTCGTTGTTGTTAACGTGTTGTCGTAGGCACATACGACAATGGTTTTGAGCAATTAAATTAAAATTTCAATTTATTCATAACCTAACTCACCCTCGCGTGAAAACCCTTCTCCTCTTTCACTCTTCATACCCTAGCAGGCAAACACTTCATCCCCTCCGCCGTGGTCGCCATGGTCGCTGCCGTCGAAGCGGCTCGCCACCACCATGCCGCCGACGCTGCCGTTATGCGAGCCCCCTTAATCTCAGGCCATTGTCGCAGTCCTAAATTGCAGCGACCTTTCACTCCATGGTTTAAGTACTCTCTGCAACCCCAACTTCCTCTCTCTATGTCTTTTGATCTCTCTCTACGCACCACCTTCCACTCTTTATCTCTCTCTGCGCACTACCTTCCTATGGATTCATCTGAGTTGCTAGCAAGAAATTCTGCCGAGCAAGAAGAAACTTCAAAATTGGTGGTAAATTGTTATTCTCCCTCTCAAAGATTTTTGTTTTCTAGTTGGCAAAAGATGAAGTATTTGTTGAAATTTTTGCTGTGTGGTTGATTTGGGTGTTTGTTCGCTTCATTGTGTTCTCTCTGTTTTTTTACTCCGCATTTCCATCGTTAATTTCTGTTAAAGATCGAAGCTTTGGTACTTTTTCGGGGGTCGTATTTTGCTTATGTCTGCGTTAATCAACAGTCCCTTTCTTTCCGGATTTGATTGAATTCGAGATTCACCGTTTATATTCTTTCCCTAAATCTACAAGTGTGATAAGGTACTGTAGCTAGAGCTCAAAATTACGGTTTTGTTCCAAATGAGGAATTATATGAATTTGGTAAAAGAATTTTATAATTTTGAGGGATCGATATATTATCCCTTAAATATTTGAGCTGTTTAGGATTTGGATTTTTGTGATTAGTTCATTATTTTTCTAGAAATTGAGGTCTGGAAATTAGTTCCAGTCAGCTGAAAAGCTTCAAGAATTTGTGGAACGAGATCTGGAGAAATCAAGATTTCTGTAGCCATGGCAGTACATGTGAGCGAATTTTTAGATTGAGATTCTATACTGGATTTATGCATTGTTTATTATTTATTTTGGAATTTCTTAGTTATGTTTTTCCATGTCAATTTCTGCATATTATGGAAGTAGAAAGATTACGCTCTCTCGTTTAAATCTACCAAGAATGACTGGTATATATGTGGAAGTGCGTGGAACTGATTGTTTCTAGATAGTTGAGGTTACACCTCATATAACTCGTTGGAGTTAGTATATATTGTATTAGTTTTCTACGATGAGAAGAAGTATTGGCTGATATTATTAAACCATTAGTTCAGCATGTAATTATGTAAACATCATTTATTAAAGCAAGAATCAGACAAGGGAATTTTGTTTCAAATTTTTAGTTTATAAAACTTTTCTGATAGTTTTTGTTGTAGGTGTTTTTGGCACTTGAGTTCTCTTAAGATTGGATTATGAATATTAGTATACATGGATTTCCCGGTATGCCTGAATAAACCAAACTTGGGTTCTATATCATGATAATCTACGTGATGAATTGCTTTCTTGCATCTAAAATGTGGTCGCTATTAGGATACTAGTGTTAATGATTACCTGCTATAAGCTAATAGGAAGATTTGAGTTAGCAATATGTAATATGACGAAGATAGGGATAATTGGATGACTTCGCTGTTGAAATTTGAGGTTGATAATATTGTTAATGCAGGTATCGTTCTTCCTTGGAGTTGTACCGATATTTGCTGCTTGGTTATACTCAGAATATTACATTGATTGGTACGACATCTTATGTACTTGACTTACATTGATTG